>CABFOW010002912.1:0-43886 GCA_902141385.1 Timema californicum
ATGGTAGGGTGATTGTGAGATGAAATGGAGGACCTACAGTTTAACGTGGAATCCGAACCACGGCGGAGACCTGGCATTCCCCCCATTCACAAGATGTCTTGTCAGAGGTGAAGGAAGGGTTTGGTGATCAGATAAATCTGTGCCGAGACCGAGGATTGAACCTCGGCCGCCAGCACAGAAGTCTGACCCCTTACCCCTAGACCGCCAGGTCACCTGATTAAAAAATTAGAAGTAGTTATAAGCGAGAGCAACAAAAACTTTATCTTCACATGTTTCAAGCCTCTTTTAGAGTTTGCTTCACATTTAAAAAGTGACCTTCGCACACTCCTACTCCAAATATAGGTCCTTATAAACAAAACATTGTCACTAGCCGAATTATCATCCCAGTTCTGTTAACTCGACTGGTTAAGTGTTTGATGGCTATTTTGTGATTATCTATCTTTTTTTAGCACCATGTCCTACTGCCTGTTCGGGTTATACGCCTATATATCAATTACACTAATGTGTTAGAGATTAGATAGATTAAATTTCAAAGGATTTGTACCCACATTTGCGTGGAAAGTGGAAAAAAACCCTTCAGCGGTCTAATCTATTGCTAGAGCAACGCCTTGGACAATTCGGCCAATGGAGCGGGTTGTGATACTAGGTAGTTCTAGAAGATTGTTCTGTCCCCAGTCATGTAATATCTACTTCTACTCACCCCATAGGGTGAAATGTAGTGTGAATGGCACACAGGATTGGTTGTCGAAGGCAAGGGGCTGGGTTCCCTTCTCCGGGATCAGCCGCGAGACCGTCACAAGGCCGTTGCCTGGGTTCCAACCGTGGAAACATCGCATGTTTCTGGTCGGCGTCACGCTCCCAGGCCCGATCGCTTCAAACGTGACGATTCCTTCGAAACCCTTGTGCAGCAAGTGAGGCTTGACAGATTTGGCGACTGTCAGTGAGCCGTTGATCGCGTGGTCGTTTACAAAGGTCGCTGTGAGGAAGGGTTCCCGGGAAACCGACGCCAGGATGACCTTGACGATACCCAACTGGTTCAGCAAGTCCCTCAGAACGGTAACTCTCTGGATCACCAAGGAGTGGTGGACCAGGAACGCGAAACCCGAGAAAAGTGGCTTTAGGTGCAGATCTTGCTCTAAGAGTTCGTTCGATGTGAACTCTAGAGTATTATTGAGATCTAGAAATGAAAACAAACAAAAAAAAAAGTTATTAATAAAATGATTTATGTAAGTTGGCCCATAGTGAATAAAAATCGTAGTCGACATCTTGTAAAAGCAAATAATAGGTATGATTTTTTTTTTCCGCAACGCGTCTTACCATTCGTTTGGGTTACATGCTTAAGTACTAATTACACTAATGTAGAAGGGATGAAGTATGTTGAATTGAAATAAGAGGAATTGTACCCACACCAGGATTCAAACCTCGGTCTTCTTGTCATCGACAATCCAGTCTATAGTGAGTGTGTCGCCTTAGACCACCTGACCAAGAAGCGGGTGTGTATAGTAATTTAAACGTTAATATGTACTGTAATATTTCTCTCATGGCAATATTAGTTTAATTTATAGCTCTGGGGTTATTAAGAACTATATCTAAGGTTTATGGATGGGAAGGGTGGTTTGGAGGGAATGCACCTGCATTAGTATGGAGATGATGTCCAAGACAACCACTAGTGTGTCTGGTCGAGATTCAAGCTTCGACTTTTCCACCGCTGGCAAACCCAGACCAGACGAGACTCATGCATTTATCTGTGAGTGTGGGTAACCTACGGGTAAATACGTTAAATACTGGGACAATGAAATACCTTTGAGAGATGGCGGCCGCCACTCCTCACAACTAAACTCGTCGACCCTGTCTTCGGGAGGAACGTCGCAGATCTGCTCACCCACCAGGAAATAGTGACGGACTCTCTTGTTGTCCACAAGACTGCCCCACGTGTCGCGGATAGTTTGACGTTCTTCAGAGTTGTTCTGACCAGACATTATCCCGATTATTAGCAGGTAGTTATCTTTCTTCCAAACATCTGTCAATATAAATTGAGATCGTTTGAATATAGAGGTGTGTAAAGGTTAATTTTGAGATGGGAAGTGAAGTTTAGATAAGGTTAGTGTTATGGTCACATAGCCGTTTCAGCTTCTTAATTTTTAAACCATCAAATAACCAGTTTTGGTGGTCGTGTGGTCTAAGGCACTACCATCTTAATATACTAGACTGCCAAGGACGGGGAGATCGAGGTTCGAATCTCGGTCGGGTGAACTGGGAGTGGTTTTTCCTAAATGGTTTTCCACTCTTCCTCCACCCAAATGCGGGTTCACTTCCTCTAATTCAACCTTCCCAATCCATTAGCGTAATTAGTACTTAAAGCGTATAACCCGAACGGCAAGTAAGACGTGGTGCTAAATAATAATAAATAATAATAGGTTTTCCTGTATTTTGTTTATTCAGTAAAGCCTATAAAAAATATTGAGTAAAAGAGCAGAAGAAAAAGGGGTGATATTTGATTGAAATGTTGAGATTTCGCTGGTGGAGACAGCGTTAAAAAAAAAGTTATTGCTTTACTTTTGCTAGTGTTTGAGCTAGAGTTAGCAGAACCAGTGCTAATATGCGTGTTTTGGCTTACCTTGAACGAATGTAATTGATAATATTGTAACTAGAAGGCTTATTAATGTTAAAACCCAAGGCATCATGGACTAATACTACAATATTATATTTCAAAACAATACAATCAATTTTGATGAAAAGTCTAATGGATTTAAACTTTTTTTTCAGGCATATTATCAACATCATTACAAATCGAGTTAACATAATTACAGATAAAAAAAAGTTAAATAAACTTATTACTCATAGATTGTTCATCCATAAAGGCATAGATAAGAAATGGGTGTCCTTTGATAGAAACATCCCTGAAATAGTTGAAGAGATTAATAATAATAATTATTATTATATTATTATTTGATAATTAATTACATTATCTAAAGAGCTATATTTAACTTATACGACTAGAGATTTATAATTATTGAAATTTTACATGGGTTTTAATTTTTATTAAAGATCCACAACAGTGGTCCAACGGACATTATTTCAGGTTAATCTTGTCTAGTTTGCTGGTGACAGCAAAGCTGGGGTTTGAACCCTTCTGCATGCACTGAATGTATTTAATAAATGGTTCCTTACTATTTTCAACAAAAATACGGCAACACATCATTTTAATATTCTTTATTTTAGCGTCAATAACTTCGATTGTAAACATGGTTAAAATTACATTTTAAATTTTGTCACCAAGAAAGATTTTTATCCTAATATTCATAATAATAATACAATCAGGATCAAATAAAAAATATTTGATTTCATTGCGCATAACTAACGTAAACCAGGTTTATTTATTTACTAAGAATTTGAAGAAACCACTGGCTCATCTTACAAATGATGTAGACCGTTAGCAGATAATAAGAGTAGGGTTAATTTTATGTTTCAAAATATACAGGATTTATTTTTAAAGACCTTAAATACTTGAGCAGAGAGGTTAGGCCAACTTCCAGAATTAAAAATCAATTATTGATTTGAGTAATACTCTAGTCCATACATTTCATTATACACATATGATGTATTCTCACTATGGATTGTGCACTGCACGGTATGCACAATTTGTTAATAGTTATGTATTAATATAAATCTTCGAATACGTCAAAAGTTAAAATAAATATAACTTAAACAATTGTGCATATTTTAATATGTTTCCGTTGTGAACATTATCACTGAAAGAATTGTGTTCCAACTTTATGTATATTTCTTCTGTCTTATTCATTATTAAAAATAATTAAATTATCTATCTATATCTATTGCATCAACTTTTAATTTGGTACTCTGTTGATGACAAGATGCTCATGAACGTATCTTTACTACTATCATCTGCTTGTTTATCGTCCTGAGAAAAAAATAAATAATAAACCACTATATTTGAAAATGGCGGGAATACACCCGTGTATGCCTAGAAGTGCAAATAATAAAGGTTTTTGTATTTCTATTTTGTTAGTCTCGACGCTGGAAGAAGCACGAGATAAATTAAACGAGGCGCTCATCAAGTACAAGCGTAGTAAAGGCTACACCTACAAGCTTCAGGTTCACAAGACAGATTCCGTGGACAACATACACAGGGCTGGTGTAGAACTTAACGTGGACTACATAGTGTTTTTAATCGATCTTAGGAAAAGATCGTGTTTCAACGAAGTGAAAATCAGTGTGGAGAAACTCAACTCGTTATACATGCATGGTCGCTTCTGTCTGGTGAACTGTTTTAGTAACACTGGATTGAGCTTTATGAACAACCAAATCTTGTTAGAGATGTCCCAGACGGTGACCAACCTGGGGGCATGTATGCTGCACGGTGAAGTGTGTAACCCCACGATGTGTTTGTACTTAGCAGAGAGGATCCTTACCTTGGTCTCGGCCGCAGTTGGACTAGAGTCTGGTGTACCCTACGTGTATCAACCCATTTGGAGGAGACTGATGGAAGAACCAACACAAGTCTCATCTTCTGCAGAGGAATCTGTTGCGGAGTCGGAAAGTAGTCAATAAACCGATCGTTGTCATCATTGGTGGCGAGGATCTACGAGAAAAGTGTTGTTGTGTCGGATGGAATTTCAAAGTGTACGTTCATCTGACACTATTCAAATTTGCATTTTTCTTGTGTTCTGAGCAATGTTGGTTACTTTAGTCTTGAATACTTTCCTGTACTTTTGAAAAAAGTTTTCACCATCAATTAACAAATAAAGCAAAATTACAAAACAATTAGTTACCGAACATACTAAAATACTTTATTTTTAAATAAGAGAGTACCGTAATTAATTACTTTATTCACCTACGTGAGAGGATAATGCAGCATTGTGTAGTTTCACACACACACACCACCCCTCTATTAGATACAGTGGGGGCAACTTGGAAAACTAGGTACTCTCACACATTGTCTAAAGTGCCGCCTTCATGTTTGATTGGTTTGCCAAATATGGTGGGGGGGGATCTGAATTCGAATCTGGCCTGCGTGAACTGAGTGGTTTTCCCTAAATACCCGCTCCACCCCTCACCCCTCCATGCAAATGTGGTTACTTTTACTCTGAAATTCTTCCTTATTTCACTAGCGTAATCTATAGCCTCTGCTTATAACTCTTCAAGGATCGTATTTGTGATATAATGGTTAGAGTTTCTGGGTACAGATTCATAGGTCCCGGGTTCGATCCCCGGTTACTTCCAGAAATGTTCTGTGAAGCCGCAGGTCAGGAACGAGGTCAACTCGAGATAGCGAGATAGCCTACTTGGAATGAAAGAGTTGCTGCTGTTGCCTGTAAAACAGAGATTAACTGCCGGTGAGTTCTATCTGCAGAAGTTGGCACTGTCTTCCCCCAAGGTGGTAATTCGGTCAGTATGGCTTGGACGCCATAGAGTTTGGTTTATGCATAGCCTACTAAGACACGGTGGGAAAAAAACTATAGGTTTATTAACTAAATTAGGCCTATGTGTTTAATTTACAAGTATTATAATTATAATTTGCAGCCTATTTTATTACAACCCAACCAAACCTAACAAAACCTAACTTTCTATGCATATACTAATTTAAAGTCATAATAAGTTAATATGGGAAATTTTCTTTATACTGTAATTAACATTTAAAATCAGTTATAGTTTTAGTAATTTTTCCCTCAATATTGTTTTTCATGGATCGGGTCGAAGACGGAGTTAACCAAGATGGCGGGAAGGTATTTTATTGCAGCAGCCATTAAAGTGATTAATGTAATAAAAAAACAATATTCTTAATACTAATCTGTCCAGTACAACGTTATTTTTATTGTTATGATTAATGTTTTATGGTTTGTTGTGCACAGAGTTAAATTTCAAAACCACGGGAAGGTGTGTGAACCATTGTTAATAGTGGATTTAAATGAAATAAACATTTAATAAAATAGTATAAATTATATTTATTTCATTCATTTTTTCAAAACAATACATTGTTAAACTAATATTAATTACATTCTGTACTTCCATTTTACTAACTTAGATTTGCATCTGTTGAATATGTAAATCTTCAAATTACTAACACAAATAAAAATAAAAGATATTTGGTGAATTGATTGACTAATTATGATCAAACAAGACATATTGAAAAGGCTAAAATATCGACAGAAAAATGCTAGAAAAAAAAATGAAATTATAAGACTAATATAAATACAATGAAAAAATAATATTGTTTTGACTAATAGACAATATAATAATATAAATAATATATTATACAACAGTGAAAGGGCTTGGGGCAGTAATGAGCTATGCAACAATAACTTTTAACAGCTCGTTAATATTCAACAATGAGTGTTCCTTACATAGAGCAACAATAGTATTTGTAATTCTCTGGAAGTGTGTATCAAATTAGTGTAAAAGAAGAATTAGCTAGGCTCATGAAATATTGTTTTTTTTATAAACCTAAATAATCTCTCAGAATTATAACTTTGGGGCATAGCACATTATTGCTGCAAGCACTTCAGTCGTGCTATCCCAGTACGACAACATAATAGAACAAAATATTTACTGTACATACTTATAAGTTTCTAAAAAAAAAATCTAAAAAATTAGGTACCCATCATAATAATATATAAATAAGGCTTTAAAAATTATAAACAGCCTATACTTGCGGGGGACTGGTTAAGTTATACTTTTAACAAAATAAGTTCATAATAATTATAAAAACAGTGAAGTAGAAACACTTTCAATATTTGCTGGCATGAAGTAAAATGTCTCAAGTGTCACTTATTCCTCAAAGCTACGCTAAAATAGGCTTACCAACCTTCCAAAACTTGGAATGTCCCAAAGTTCTGATCAAAAACATGACGGTGATTGTATGAGGGTATAGGATCATGTAATGAGGACGGGAAAGGAAAGAATCACACGGAGAATGACGGGGATGACGTATTTAAGGGAAAGAGCGTAAGGGAGACCAACACAGAGATGAGAGGAGCAGATAATAGCCAATGTACCAGTGAGAGGAGTAGAGGAATGAAAGAGGAAGGAGGAGGCATTTTACCGAGGTGTCCTGGCCACGGTTTATGATGATCATGAGGGTATTGTAGTAAAGTGAGGTTGATTTACATAATATATTCGGTACCTCCGATTACAAACAGGGAGGGGGGGGGGGATTAAACAGCTGAAAGCAGTGTAAAGTTTCAAGTACCTAGGAAATGTGCTCGAGGAAACTAGAGAGAAATTGAGAAAAGAGGGAGGTAAACAGAAGTCTTGTCTGGAGTAGAGATGTACAGGGTGTACCAAGTCCCAATATCAAGGAGTGATGTACAGGGTGTACCAAGTCCCAATATCGAGGAGTGACCTACAGGGTGTACTAAGTCCCAACATTGAGGTATGACGTACAGGGTGTACCAAGTCCCAACATCGAGGTATGCTCAACAACTTGGGGAATGAAACAAGAGTATATAGGTTAGGACGGACAAGGGGGAGGGGGGATTGAGGTAGTATGGACTCAAGAAGAGGGGTGGATCCCAAGGAGGTAGCGGGCAGGTGGATAAAGGGAGTGCGGAGAAGTGTGGAGACGAGTGTATTGGACCGTCGTGGAGGAACAAAGGTGGTGGGGAAAGAAGTAAAATGTAGAGGATCATGTTCGAGACAAACCCCGCAACGTGTCAGGAAACTGAGCGTGATGATCATGTACTGATAACTCACCACCACAAACTTCGTGTGTCCTTTAATAACATACTCATTGAACTAAAATAGGAAAACTGGGCATCAACTAGAATTATTCACAAATAGTGTGAACATGTCACCAACTTTCAAGCCAGAATTTAATTACTAAAAACCACAATTTGTGTATTAGAAAAACAACCAATTTTAAGACAGTCAAATCTTTAACTCAAAATATTAATTATAATAATATAAACTAAACATAAAATCACATTATTTTCTTTGGTCACTAATCAGGCACACCTAATAATTCTGCTTTGAAATATAAACTAGCACTTTATCAAAATATATATGTTTTTTTTTTTAAAAAACCAACGAATCATCGTATCATTGAATTTAAAAAAAATTGACTTTATTATTTCACAAGTTGAAATATATTTTTTAAATACTGAATTGTACGAAAACATTTATATTATACTCTATTTAGCGCATAGCTCACGAAGGAAAAAAAAAAAGCTTTGATTATTCATTTATTACTTTACGCATCATTAAAGTTGGCAAGCACCAACATTATAGAGTAAATATAAACACTTTACAACAACAGGAAATAATTGAAAATGTTCCCACGTTTCAACAATAAAAATATAAATCATATAGGTTTTTAATAACTTGATTATAACAATCATCAATAGTAGCAAACGACTTTGTGTGTCTCGTCCATGAACAATATTAGCGTCAATATAGACGTCAACATTCGAGAGAGCAAATTACTTCAAGTGAATTATAACATGTTAACATTTTTATATTATTTGTAATACAGCGAAACTCAACTTAGGAACACTAAAATACAACACACGCCACATTAGGAGGGTAAGAGTAATTAGGTTTTCATAACAAAGTAATTAAAAAGTATTTCAGACACCTGATAAAGGCAAGACAACTAAAAAAATATATATATAGCAAATACCGACCAGAGCCTAACTTTGCAACACGCTAATAACAGTACCTACAATATCAGTTGTAGACCTTGACAACTACTTAACGACAAAACTGTGAATAAGGATGTATCGTATGCAACAAATACTGCCAACTATCAATATTCTAACAACATAACAAATAGAAAATATGTTGCATTTTGTTGTTGTTATTAGTCTGAAATAGTAATGAGGAAGGGCTGTTTCCGTCTAACGATCGAAAAAAGCATCATCTCGACATAGTGGTGTAATTGGCTGATATATATTTTTAACAGACGGCTGTTCCGTGAGAGCCGCGAGAAACTGTGCCTTCACTAATGGATCCCGCCATCACTGAGTGAACACTAAACAAAGTCGGGCTCTCGGATACCAGTTTGTGCTGTATTGTTGTAAAACAAAAACCGAAACACAAGTTTTTTTTTTGTTTGTTTTTTGTTTGCAAAATATAGTAAAAAGTATATTTGCCTTGATTGTTCTGTAAATGTTGGTCAAGTTTGCATTTAACTAACTTAAATAAATGGTTTTCACTTTTTTTTAAGCATCGCATCCTATCCATTCGGGCTATACACTTATGTACTAATCGAGCAAAAGAGTTAGGGATGAGAAAGATTGAATTCCAAAGAATTGTACCAGCATTTGTGTGGATTGGGAAACCATTTAGGAAAAAAAAAAACACTTAGTATACACCTGACAGGGATCGAACCTCGATCTACTCGTCATCAGCAATATAGTCTATTGAGAGAATGACGCCTTAGACCATGCGGCCACCGAAACAGCTCCCAAATTCAAAATTAAACAACATATATCAGTCAAGCGCAGCTGTATGAAACCAGCCGCAGATCGCTGGCGTCACAAAAACAGGCGCGTATACCCCCCCACATTAACAAGGAGACAACTTTTAAAGACCCCTCTTCGGTGGCTACATGGTCTAAGGCACTACTCTCGCTATAGAATAGACTGCTTATGACGGAGAGATCGAGGTTCGAATCTAGGTCGAGTGTAGTGAGGTGGGTTTTCCAAAATAGTTTCCCACTATCTCTCCACACAAATGCGGGCACACTTCCTATGAATATAGTCTTCCTAATCCCTAAAACGGTTAGCAAATAACCCGAACAGGTAGTAAGATGTGGTGCCAAAAAAATAATAATTATATATATATATAACTTTGCCATACATCCATATTAATAATTTTTAATTTGTAAATAAATTTTATTTTTACTGCCAAAATAATAAATTTGTTAAAAACTATGAAAATATTTATCAGCATATGAGACTGAGCTAGCGAATTATGAGTTGCTTGTACTTTCCCTGAAGTATGTGAAAATATTTTCCCGCCTTATCGAGATTTGGTCTAGTTTCTTAGAGGCATGATCGCGAGTGACTGTACACACCCTAGCGGTGACTTCGAGTCTAGTAACTATCAATGATTGATTAAGTTTGCTATAAACAACCACAGATACGTGATTGGCTTGTTTAAACAGTAATGTTCTGAAAATAAATGCAGCCAACATATCCAGAACAGTTCAACACAAATAATAAACACACACACACACAAAAAAAAAAAGGTGATGATATCCGAACAAGTGAACGCAAAACACAACAGAGGTGATACCTTACACAGCTAATGGAGCAGTGTTTCGTGTAATAAACACAATTGGGCGGCAACAGCGTCAGATGTCGTAGAACATAAACGCAAGTGGGTAACGAATTCCAAACGCTAATACGGAACTGAGAACCTACAAATAGAGAAGACAATCTTTAGATTTTGGAGAGAAATATTTTCTTTTTTTTTGTCAGATACAAGGTAAAAATTAACAAACAAAGTGTTACCAAAATGCAGAAGTAATGTTCACCTGAATAATGAGTAGTATTTGGACTAGCGTCTCCTCATGAGTGGGGCCCCGCCAGAGCAGTACAAAGTTGATGAGTGTCAGGTTGTTGCACTCGACGTACTCTTTCTTCTCCCCTGTCCTCTCTTTCAAGTGGACTAGCCTCAGCACCTTGAACACTCTCATACAGAGCCGACCCAAGACGTTCAGGTCCGACACTTTGAACACGGTCGTACTCATCTCGAGAAGATCTGTCTTGGGGTTGTATCTGGAGCAGAGGAAACATCGCTTCAGGGGACGATATAAGAGAGAGAGAAAATATGATCCAACCCTCTTCGGTGGTCGAATGCTCCGAGAGCGTCACTCTCACAAGAGACTGGACTGCCGATGATGAGGAGATAAGAGCTTAAGGGTAGTTTGCGACTCTCCCTTCACACAAATTCGGGTACATTTCTTTTTAATTCAACTTTTCTCACACATCGCACATTAGAGTAATTAGTAAATAAGCCGTTTCAGTGGCTGTATGGTCTAAGGTGCTACTCTCACCGTAGACTAAACTGCCGACGATGAGGAAATCGAGGTTCGTATCTTGGTCGAGTGTGATGAAGTGGGATTTCCAAAATAGTTTTCCACTTTTCCTGCACACAAACATGGGTACACTTCCTCCAAATATGTCCTTTCAATTCCATAAAACCCTGACATAATTAGTACATAAGTGTATAGCCCAAATGGGTAGTAAGATGTCGTGGTAATTTTTTTTAAAAGTATAATAATAATAATATTATTAAGCACCGTGTCTTACTACCCGTTCGGGTTATACGCTTTAAGTACTAATTACTCTAATGGATTAGGAATTGGGAAGGTTGAATTAGAGGAAGTGAATCCGCATTTGCGTGGAGGGAGAGTGGAAAACCATTTAGGAAAAACCACCCCCAGTTCACCCGACCGAGATTCGATCCTCGATTTTTAAAAGTAGATATGAGTATAGCTCAAAACAGGTAATAAGACGCACTGATGCTAAAAAAAAAGGGGGGGGGGGGACGACGACGGGGGGAAGATGTGATTTAAACTAGATAGACAAATAGTTCAAATTTAATAACCCTCACGACCAAAGTAATTGAACTAGTTTAGCTCCTAATAGTGAACTATAAAGTGATGCAACAATAAACAGTTTGGGATCCTTGGGTCGACGTTTATTTCTATAAATACCTGGGTAGCCTATGCCGCGGGCAAGGAACCAGGTGGAACAGTTGCGGCACGGAGTACAGGAAGTTGAGCACTTGCGGAATGAAGAACAGGAGCATGGTCTTGCTGAAGTGCCCCAGGATACCTACCACCGCAAACGTCATCCCCGAGAAGTAGCAGAATGTGTCGCCGACAAACACACTCGAGGGGTACCTGGGAAGATTATAAACTCAATAACCGTGCGTAGTTTATTGATATAGATTCTGATAGATTTGAAGCGGGACAGAGTTAACGGCAAATATTGATGGGTATTTGATCACGAAACACTCAACAACACAGTAAGATTCGATTGAAATCAATAAAAAAAAACAAGGCGTATAACCGGAACGGGTAGTAAGACGCGGTTTTCAAACCAACCAACATAGAGCCTACATAAATTTTAAGCAAGCATATTATGTGATTTTATTGGTTTTCAACCTCTACAAGCAAATAATCGTATTTTTCCTTCAATCTTTTTTAGCACATCATACCTTTCGAGTTATATGTTATTATTATTATTATTACCGCGTCTTACTAACCGTTCGGGTTATACGCACTTACGCTAATGTGTAATGGTAGGGTGATTGTGAGATGAAATGGAGGACCTACAGTTTAACGTGGAATCCTAACCACGGTGGAGGCCTGGCATTCCACACATTCACAAGATGTCTTGTCAGAGGTGAAGGAAGGGTTTGGCAATCAGATAAATCTGTGTCAGGACCGAGGATTGAACCCCGGCCGCCAGCACAGAAGTCTGACACCCTACCCCTAGACCGCCAGGTCACCCGAGTTATATGCTTATGTACCAATTATGATAGTGTTTTAGGGATTAAGAAGGTTTTATTTCGAGGAAGTGTACCAGCATTTGCACGAAGAGAGAGAGTGGAAAACTATTTTTGGGGGGGAAAAACCCCCTTCAGTAAACCCGAGCGAGATTCGAACCTCGATCTACCTGTCATCGACAGTCTAGTTTACTGCGAGAGTAACGCGTTAGACCGTGTGGCCATTGAAGTAGGTCTCAATATAAATTTTAATCCTTAGATAATGAAATTGCTGGTAGCCTAGTATTGGAATTCTATCTGATAATATAATCACAACCGACTTATTCATAGTACGCTTTTGTCAGTTGTATTGAAAGTCATTTTTACTACAGTGGTTTCCCACTCTCCTTCTATGCAAATGAGGATTGATTACCACTAAAGTCTAAAATGCTTTATTATTCATCCCTACACCGTTTTATATGTGTATATGTAAGCTGAATGGTAGTAAGATGCAGTGATTAAAAAAACAAATTATTTATTTGATTCAACAATATAATCAAGCAATTCAAGCCTTACTAAAACTAAACGCAAACGAATATGGTGTGATTATTAAATAAATTAATAACTTTGTTCCCGATAGGTTGCAGTATTTATTTAATATATTTCCTTCAAAAATATATCTTACTTATTCAAAATCGCGCTGCGTAGTTGATTGAAACTACAACATGACAAAATAAATTATCTTTATATTAAGATTAATATTATTATCACCGCATCTTACTACCCGTTCGGATATACGCACTTACGCTAATGCGTAATGGTAGGGTGATTGTGAGATGAAATGGAGGACCTATACAGTTTAACGTGGAATCCAAACCACGGCGGAGGCCTGGCATTCCCATCCTTAAATTAATTATTAATTTATTAACATATACATTGTTTATTTATTCACCATGATAATAAATATTTATTTAGTAAATAATAAAATGCATACAAATTATATATCGCATGTATTTGAATGCATAATTTATCAGGTGATATGAATCATTAAAATGTTTTCTCATTGTTAAGTTGTTCATTCTGTCTAGCAGACGACATATCAAGAACAGCTGCCCATCAAGAACCACCCATTGTACTATTATAGTATCGTAGTAATATACCGTCAGCAAACAATAATATTATAAGAAACTTAACATTCTAATAAATAAAATTGTGCAACAATTACACCATGAAAATATGACAGGTTATGATTGTATTTAGGGCGTTCGTAGGTTTCACTTCACAGATTATATGAAGTTGTAATGTGTCAATAAATGAAAGGTTTTTAATAATTTTTATTATGACAAAACTCCAATACAAATTTGTCTCAGGCTTTAGAACTTATTTTCAAAGTTATACCTACAATGTCCAGTTAATTGACACGTACCATAGTGACTTATGCGTAATAAACAATGAAACTAATACTTTGAGGACATTATGACGAGTTTATTTCCTTAGATAAATAGAAAATAGATCATCCATGTTTAGGAAATTAGATTTCAAATTGTTTTGGTTGTATTTATTATTGTTGATACAACTCTTGCTGTTGGCATATTACATATTAATGGCCCCGTTCTCGGACGAACATTCTAAATCAACACCCCAGCCACAATCGCTAAGAAACAAACTATTTCCCGTCAAGTTTGTGACGGCACAAGATACCAATTTACAACCGACAGAAAAATTGAGTGAGTATTTTACTGATAAAAGTAAAATTAATTTACCGCATACATCATTAGATGATTATTTTATTACTATAAACAATAGCGTATGCTTTGTTCATGGTACAGATCTTAAGTACATGACAAGGCTGGCCATAATAAAGAACCACGTCATGAAGTGCGAGTGTTATTCGGGATGGCACGGAGCAGACTGTGGACAGCCAGAGGTGGTGTGGCGGTCATTCATGGCGACCAAGCAGAATACCTAGGAGACGATTACATCCTCGCAAAATTGTGCACGGATTTCCAATCGTCAATATGGAGACTACACTTATCGAAATAAAACTCAATGAATTGTTTGATGTTGTCGATATGTATATTATATGCGAGTCAAGCCACACAGAATCCGGTGATCAGAAGAAGTTGTACTTTAAAAACAGGTTGACGGAAAAGTACCTGAAACGTATTGAACAAAAAATTATGTACATCCCCTATGAAAAGGAAGGGGCCAGAGAGAATGTCAGCCAAAACACTCATGTCAGATCGATGAGGAAATACCTCTGGTCAAAAGGCAGATCAGCCATCACCAACCTCCAATCGGATGATCTTTTCGTCACGATGGATTCTTACGAAATACCCAACACAAAAGCTCTGTTATTTTTCAAACTGTACGATGGGTGGCCTCAACCCATAGGGTTTCGCCTCCGCTGGTCCGCTTTTGGGTTCTTCTGGCAGCACCCGAGAAAGACTATGATAGCGCCCGGTGTGGCGACAGTCCAGCTGGTGGACGACACATTCCATGGAGACCCCTCGTCGATGAGGGAGGAGCCAACACACGGTCAGGAGGAAAGTTTGGGTCTGTCAAGTTACGGACTTGTCGTCGGTGACTTGAACCACTACGGGGGCTGGCACTGCAGCTGGTGTCTCGAGCCGAGCGACATCGTGGCAACCCTCGGCTCCATCTCGCGGGAGATCAGCCCGGTTTCGTGGGACAACCCCGACGCTAGGACCGTCGACACCAAATACGTGCAAGATTTGATCGGAACCGGCCTGTGGTTGGACGGGAAAACTGCTTTGGTCCGGGTGTCACGTTACAGCGACCAATACTTTGCTCCGCAATATGTCATGAACAACACATGGCGGTTTGACACACTCGTCACTAACTTTTATGCTGATATAGATTACAACTAGGTGGACATTAGTAAGACGCTGTCCGCAGCATATTTGTGGAAACAATATGTCACAGCCTGGTAATGTCTCACCAAGCCTGAAATAAGCGCACATAAATCACGTGACACTTGAAAACCTCTAATCAAGTGACCAGTATGATCCTACCTCTTCTTTTGCAACAAGAATAATTTTACTTTACATATTTTTAACAAGGTAATTAGATATACATCTTGTGAATGTGGGGAATACCAGGCCTCCACCGTGGTTCGGATTCCACGTTAAACTGTAGGTCCTCCATTTCATCTCACAATCACCCTACCATTACACATTGGCGTAAGTGCGTATAACCCGAACGGGTAGTAAGACGCGGTGATAATAATAATAATTAGATGTATTAGGACGAATAACTTTTAAAAAATATGGCTTTGAAAATATAAAGTTCTGTAGCTTTTTTTATCACCCGCAACATTTATTTAAACAGTAGGATAAAAAAGCCAAATGTTTTGGTATATTAACACGAGAGGGCACACTTGTCAGATAAACAACAGGATTGCAGATAAATTCAAACAAACCAAAACTATTTTCGAGTCATGTCTCGCCTCTTATTTGTGACAATATCGGCACCCAATCTCGGCTCCTTGTCAACATATGTGACTTTTGGTCAAATGCACCACTTTCTCGGTAAATTAGTCTGCTGATGACAGGGAGGTCGAGGTTCGAATCTCGGTCGGATGTACTGAGGGTGGTTTTTTACAAAATGGTTTTTCACTTTACCTCCACGCAAATGCGTGTATACTCTCTCTAAATATAGCCTACTTAATCCTTAAAACCATGAGTGTAATTAAACATGTGCGTATAACCTGAATGGGTAGTAAGACCCGGCGCTAAAAAAGACGTGTGTTGGACAGTACAAGAGACTGTCGTTCTCCAAAGTTGATAACTGGCTGTGATTAGCAAAGATTTCTGTTAGTGCTCAAATGTAGTAGTGATTTGTGATATGATAGAGCAAATATTTGTAATCTACTCGAGTCAATAATTGTAATACTGTTGCCATAAGCTTGTTTACTTTGATGCTCAGTCTCTACACCCATGTTCCTAACCCAACCGAACTTCCAATCTTTACAAAAAACAAACACGCAAGTCTATTTTTTAACTCCGTCCTTGGATGAAAGTCGTAGTTGAAGCATTTTAAAACTTCTACTAATTGTAGTCGAATGCAAACCAGTCCCCTTAGGGAGTAAAATAGGCCCTGAAAAGTAGGCCTACACCGAATCAAATCAACACAGGTTTTGTATATTTGCATTCTTTTTCTTAATATAAGATACTTCGATGAAGTCTTCTGCCGAGGAAATTGGACCTATAGCTCAACAATGTACAAACTTTTGCAACTTTATATAAATATCAATTTAATGCAATGATACAACTAATTGTCTGATAAATTAGGAATAAGGGCCTAAAATGCTTTGGTAAATTGCGTAGGTAAATTTGTGCTACATAATTATTAATGGTGCTCTGCGATGCTTGTGCACATTTAGACCGAACGATCTGCACTGGCTCGAATTGTTACTTCAACCCATTGTTATTCACGGCCGGGCGTTTATCTCAAACATTTTAGAATAGTTATCATATATTAAAGTTTCTAAACACCTTTCTCTTGCTCTTAAGTTCTCTTGTAGTGAAATAAATTATCTCGAGTCAGTGAAGACAATATTTATGCTGCTCCTTAGAATATTAGGATAGACAACCCACCTTGCGTGATTATGTAACTATAGTTTAGTATCCATCACAACGAATTGTTAAGATAAATATGAATGTGCCACGTATTAGTGATTGCGAGTAAGAAACCGTTGAATGTATCACTCCGCAGAACCAAACAACCAAGAACTATATTATAATGAAAATAGTATAATTCTCTCAGTCCATGTTTGAAAGAAGGTTCGCTCGGCGCTTGACTCCGACCAGGGGGCGGGGGTCAAGATTTGATTTAAATCCCAGCCAGGTAAAATGTAGGCGTGTTTCAATTGGGGTTTCCCCTCCTATTTTCAGGTGAATGCTGCTGCATTTCCTTAAAATCCTGCTCAGTGTGTTTTTTTGTTTTTTAAATCAGTATATGTCCACATTTTGAATGTTATAAAGTCATGCTTGGTGCTCAAAATGTTGCACAAAACATCTTATGTTGATATGAATTAGTGTAAATTAATAACTGTAAAAAAAAAAACTGTTAGGATTGAAGGATGTGGCAAGTGTTTCAAAAAGTAAGTCAAAATGTTGAACAATAAATTACTTAGTCTATAAAAAACTTTTATTAAACCTGGTGTACAAATTGTTCTTGTTTAATTCTCTCTTTATAAGCTCATATTGGTCTGTACCTAAAATAACTCGGAATGTTGAATAATTATTATTGTTAATTTCTTGTGTTCGACGCCACTAAGAAAAGTCGATATCAAGCCAAGAGCTCGACTTTTTATTTTTAAATTAGTGGAATAAAATAATTTACTCCAATTACTCAAGTGTTCCTAAATAATAATTGTTTTCTTGTTTAACTGTGAAAAGTTTTTTTTAAAATTGTTAATGTTAAAATAATAATAGCTACTGTAGGCATTAGGGAATTATTATACAAAGGTGTCATTTGAAGCAATAATATTGCTTACCGCATTACGCTAAACATATCTTTAAAATGAAGTGATATTCAATACGGTATCCATAACTAACCTATAAAATGTTAACATTATTTGTAAATATTGTATGTTTTTATAAAATAAATCAGAATGAAAATGGAATCTTGAGGAGCCATTTAAATTATTACATTAAATAAATATGTATTTAAAACTAATTTTAGTGCAAGTGAAGGTGTTGTATCTTCTAAATTGAAGCATAGTACATCTCTTTGAGGAAAACCTCTTTTCGCTTTTTGAGGTAATTGTATTATATTTGTAAGAAGGTACAGGAAAGGTGGATACAAACATATAAAGGAACACACAGTTCACACTTTACACTGCTGCCACTGAACAAAGAGGTAATGGCTGCCGCTTGAAGAAAATTGATTGTCAACCGCCCAATCCCCCGACCTAGGTTTCATTCTATCAGAACTCATCAAGGAGGGAGTGTGAAATGCGCAACCCAACTTCCTAAAAAAGGAAACCAAAACCACACAAAAGCGAGAAAAGGGAAATTGGTAAAGAATGATAGAACACATAGATAGGAACATGCGTTGCTCGTTTCACACTCCTCCCTGATGAGTTCCGATAGAATGAAACCTGGGTCGGGGGATTGGGCGGTGACGATCGATTTTCTTCAAGAGGCATCCATCACCTATTTGTCCAGTGGCAGCAGTGTAAAGTGTGAACAGTTTTCTTCTTTTCATTGTAAAAGCCATATTGTGTTTGTACCCCTTTTTATATGTTTCTTGGAGACCTGGAGGTCTAGGGTTAAGGTGTCAAACTTCTGTGCTGGCGGCCGGGGTTCAATCCTCGGTCCTGGCACAGATTTATCTGATTACCAAACCCCTTCCTTCACCTCTGACAAGACATCTTGTGAATGTGGGGAATGCCAGGCCTCCACCGTGGTTCGGATTCCACGTTAAACTGTAGGTCCTTCATTTCATCTCACAATCACCCTACCATTACACGTTAGCGTAAGTGCGTATAACCCGAACGTGTAGTAAGACGCAGTGCTAATAATAATAATAATATATGTTTTTATCCACCTTTCCTGTACCTTATTCCAAATATAGTAAAATTGAAACATAGTGTAACCTTTCAGGGTAAACATAATGTATGAGTGACCTCTATCTCGTTCAAATCTAAGCTATGTTTGCGCCATCGCTATAATTTACTTTGACCTTCCTTTGGAATAAACCACTAGGACACCTGAGACCTACCATTTTTATATTCTCCTTGCGCCCTTCATTAAAAATAAGCAATTAATGACGATATTCTCCTCCAAAAAAATATTCCTTGAAACATTTAGTTAACATACGATTATTCGCAGTGCCAAGCAAACAACCTGTTGACACAAACTCGGAGATAAAAACTGACATTGCAGGGTGGCTACAAAACAAATTTTACAAAATTCCCTGAATTCTCCAGGTTTTCCAGGCTACATTTTTCAATTTTCCCTGACTACGTTTTTCCAGTTTTGATGGTGGATGATGACTTTTTTTTCTTTATTATTGATCACATATTAAAAAAATTGTATCTACTAAATATAAATGGTTTTATCAGTTATTTTAAAAAATTAAATTGTTATTTTATTTAGGTATTATTAACTTTAGTTTCAGTGTTTAGTTGCGAAATTAATGAGAATTTTTAGACATATTTTTAATTCCCTGACATTTCCCTGTTTTCCCTGTCATCCAAAAAATTCCCTGACTTTTCCAGGTTTTCCCTGTCTGTAGCCACCATGTATTGGCTAGTTCCAATAAAATTTGGTTGACATGTAACTACCGTAATATACCTCCAAACATAGTTAATATATAGATATAGACACTCTAGGAAGGTGCGCAGGTGGCTATACAGACACCTGATGTAAACGACAAATTATTATTATCAGGTGTTCATGTTCTGTCTTTTGAGGTTTCAGTTTCTAAGTTGGTCACCATGAAAAGCGAGTGGAAAACCATTTTAGAAAACCTCTCTCAGTACACCCGACCAAGAATCGAACCTCGATCTCCTCGTCATCGATAGACTGGTCTACTACGAGAGTAGACCACGTTTAATATTAGATTTATTGTAGTTTATCAAAAATTTTAAATCAATCAAAAATAACTCATCTAGAGCAGACGTGTTACATTTTATTGTTTAAAAAATACAATATTAAGTAAACACAATGTCTAACTTATACATATATAAAATACATGATTAAAGATGGTAATATTACTATTTATTTTTTTCCCCGAGAATTTTTTTAAATGTTGATCATGCATTCTCGAGATATTTGACCATTTGTAAAAAAAAAAAAAATTAACTTTGATGCAATCAAATATTACAAAAGTATTATATTTACAAAATAACAATTTAGTTATAAAAGTTTGATTGAAAAAATACTGGGGAACATTATTTGAAGATTGATTACACGATTGATGCAATTAATTTTAACTCTTAAGAAAGTTTCATTATTTGAACCATTGACTTGTGGTGTGTTATTTTATATTATTAATTTGTTTAAGGGTTGCTGATAGTTTTTTTTTTATCCAAACAAAATAAACCCATGTACTTTAAGATTTATATAATTTTATTCCTTTCACAAACCCAATCGATTATCGGGAACAGTAGCGCGGAAAGGGAGCGTCAACACTCTACGAGGCTCTGACCGCCAGGGGATCCCGACCATTGGCTTTCTCAGTCAACTCCCGAGTGTCAAACAAGCTCTACGCGGGGCACGAACCTCGAGGTTGCCGCCTCTTCCTTCACTCCATCGTCCTTACAATAGCGGGCTCCACCGGACAGAGGGTTGTGTACACTCTGTTTGACTAAAATTACCTTCCTCTCACACGACAGGCGATATTCTAGATAATATTATCCACTATTTAAGGGCATATACAGTAGCCCCACGGCTTCTTTGGTGCTGACTGACAGCTCACAACTGACTTCTGACAGTCAACATTTAGGTATATACCTACATTTTGATTGTCAGAAGTGACAGCTGCTAAACACATGTTTTTACAGATCATTTGCTCCAGCGTAGGGATACATAATTTGGTCTGGTAACGTTTCGAAGCCGTCAGTCAGCACCAAAGAAGCCATGGGGCTACTGTAGAATAAGATGTCTCAAGGTCAGACAGGTAGGTTTGATCGAACGAGGGCCCAGGGCTGCAGGTTTGACATTACTTTTAAAATAGTATTTGATAAATAAGAATGATAGGGATTAGAAAAGGTAGAATTTAGAAGAAATGTACTAGCATTTGTAGGGTAGGAGAGTGGAGAACCATTTAGGGAAAACACTCGGTACAACTGGCCAGGATACAAATCCCGAATCTTTTCCTCACCGAAAACCCAGTTTAATGTGAGAGTGACGCATTAGACCATGCAACCACATATTATAATAAATTACAATTCACTCGTAATTCAATTGTTTTTACATCATTTGAGAACCAAGAAACTTTGACACCCTCGAGGTTCAAAATAAATATTTCAGAAATAGTTTGGGCAACTTTTGCCCTTTGTCTACACTAGAGGCACCCGCCTGGGTGGCGTAGTTGGCTAACACGCTTGTCGTGTTGAGCTCGACCGCCGAGGACGGGGAGATCGAGGTTCGAATCTCGGTCGGGTGAACTGAGGGTGGTTTTTCCTAAATGGTTTTCCACTCTACCTCCACGCAAGTGCGGGTTCACTTCCTCTAATTCAACCTTCCCAATTCCTATTCCATTAGCGTAATTAGTACTTAAAGTGTATAACCCGAACGGGTAGTAAGACGCAGTGCTAAATATTATATTATATACACTAGAGGCCATTTTGTTCAATTCTTCAAAAATAATATTACACAAACTTTTATTATTTTGAGCCTTTTTGTTTCCTGTGCAGAGTTTTACTAACCAGTTGAAGCGCAAGAGCGCCAACGAAGTCCCCAGGTAGGGCAACATGAAATACAGAGAGAACTGCTGGGCCTTCCAAAGGTCCCCCCACAGCTCCACCAGGTTGAAAAGTACGATCGACCCAGCAATGACGACGGACTGGCCCACCTCCAGCCCGTTGACGCCCGCCAGGATGTTGATAGCGTTGGTGCAGAACACCGCCAGCATACCCATGTACAGATAGTACAGGAACCCTGGCGGGACAACACGGGTCACTGGGGCCACTCGGAGAAGGATGTTGGCGTTCTTATCAGCATTTTAACTCATTACAAGGACATTCTTTGGGGCAAACCTCTCTTCCCTTTTTAAGGTACCTATACTTGGTTCATCCTGAAAAGTAGAAAGCTAACCTTGCTTGTTTTCACTACAGTGTAGCTTATGAGATAGGAAATCAAATAGCCAGACCTATTATTTATGCTTTTTAGTGAGGAACTCCCCGTCTAGATATAATATTCTGAAAATTGAAAAGTGGCGGCAATAAGCCAACTACCGAGTCGAAGATGGCTGCGTTATTTGATAGCTCATGATCTTAAGATTATTATTATTAGCACCACGTCTTACTACCCGTTCGGGTTATACGCACTTACGCTAATGTGTAATGGTAGGGTGATTGTGAGATGAAATGGAGGACCTACAGTTTAACGTGGAATCCGAACCATGGTGGAGGCCTGGCATTCCCCCACATTCACAAGATATCTTGTCAGAGGTGAAGGAAGGGTTTGGTAATCAGATAAATCTGTGCCGGGACCGAGGATTGAACCCCGGNGATTGTGAGATGAAATGGAGGACCTACAGTTTAACGTGGGATCCGAACCACGGTGGAGGCCTGTCATTCCCCACATTCACAAGATGTCTTGTCAGAGGTGAAGGAAGGGTTTGGGTAATCAGATAAATCTGTGCCGGGACCGAGGATTGAACCCCGGACGCCAGCATAGGAGTCTGACACCTTACCCCCTAAACCACCAGGTCAGCATGATCTTAAGAAATTTAAACATTTGTAGCCAACGATTCCCGCACGTCCATCATAGACTCTGCCTTAAAATATGAGTGAAGAATTACCCTGGGCAGGCACGGGGCGAATCCCGGATAGTTCAGTGGTTAGAGCATCGGCGTACTAAGCCAAAGGTCCCGGGTTCGATTCCCGTGTCCAGGTGTCATTTTTCCAATTTTCAGAATATTATGAGAGAGGGCCATGGTGTAATCCATCAAAGAGAGATCGCTACCTTTCAGGGTGAACGGAGTGTACAAGAAAGAAGGGCTAGGCACAAACAAAAGGCAGTGATATATTAATCTATTAGAGGATTTTAACGTGCCTTTTTCTGAAACGATTGATTATATAAGCACATGAGAATTTCTAAGAGCGAGCGTGAAAGGTCCTATACATCTTGTCAGGAAAGGTACTTTCACATATCTTCCAGGATTCTTTTACATGCCACCAGTCGATCTTTCAGAAATTTTCACTCAATTGTGTCGGAAAACTAAGCTACGTAGTTATTAAAAGTAGATCTTTGATTCTTTTAAACTTGCAAATATATGGGCTTTCAAATAAAGCGTGGCGCTAAAAAATATATATAGGCATTTTTTATATTTTTTTAACACAGCCTATTAATTAATTATTACTTAAAAGTTACTTTTAGTGTGAGCAAAATTATCTTGAGAGATCACACTCTGTAATGTTATGAGAAATTTAAAGAGTTTAATACATAAATGTACATTTTATTTATTTTATTTTTTCTTTCTGGGGCTATCCATAAGCTATGTGCACGTGACGAGGTCAAGGGGGGAAGGGGGATGCGTAATATTGTGATGTTATATTAGAAAGTGGGATTCACAAAATTGTGACAAAGAGGGGAGAGTGTGAAAAAAAATTTAATGTGACGTAGTTTATGGACAGCCATTCTATAAAGACGGGGACAAATTATTTGAGGAACCTTTGACCTTAAGGAATAAATATGAGATACATGTATACAAAAAAGAAAATACAGGTGATCGTTGATAAGTTTTTAGGTCAATTGGAGCAAATAAAAATAATAATTTACGAACCCTGTGATAAACAAATATTAAATAATGTCAACAATATTTAGCATTTGTTACTTTTTTTTTAAGATATTGTAACTATAGATTATAAAAGTTAATAAAAACGGTCCTCCTCGATCAAATTGGAATAGCTTGGTTACACTATTTGGCGACGATCAGAGATAGTCACAACGAGAGAGAGAGAGAGAGAGAGAGAGAGAGAGAGAGAGAGAGAGAGAGAGAGAGAGAGAGAGAGAGAGAGCAGTGACGCTAGAAAATAGAGGATAATAAAATGCTCCATGAATCATCACAGCCTTCCACAGACCTTACAAATGCACTCACCGAGATCGACAGAGAACCCGACCCACGACCTGAAAGGTTTGGGGATGATGACGCTGGTGGAGTTGAAGTTGACGTAGTACACCATGAGCAGTGGCAGCGAAGCGACGGTTGGTAACAGCAGCTTGTGTCGCCAACGCAGGTCCAGCACATCGTCGGCGAAACCCAGCAACAGCATGCAACAAATAGACAGCAGTGCTGCCATCATTTCTACAAACTGAAACACAGTATTTCCAGAATATAAATATGTATCATTATAGGTATTTTTTAAAATGTTTTGAATGTCACATAATTTAATTTTTCCTGCATCATTTCAAAGACATATTTCTATGAACATTTAATTATTCCTCATTGTTTAAAACCTACCTCATCGTGAGGAAAGTCGACGTTCTTAATAATATGTTGACTAAAAGGCACTGGGATGAATAGGAACAATGTTACGAGGAAGACACACCCAGAAACAACTCCTTGCGCTTCAGGTCTGCCAACAGAACAAATTAATCAGTGATGATAATTACACAGTGTGAGCAATGTGTAAACACGTGAATATTCAAAAAGTGCAAATGTTGTGAAAGAAAATAAGGTAAAGGGTTTTTATTTCAAATATTAAGTGTCAAAAGGACAGCGACTATGATATTGACCTGTACTTGCAGACAATATTAAGGAATGGAATTTGCAACTTCGTCTCAGAAAGTTGAATCAAAAGTTAAGGAGGTAAACGGATAACCAAGAAACTTGACGGCTTATCAAGAATAGGTAATATATATTCCAATTACAGAGAGAAAACTTTCAATTTCAAAACTACTTTAGTAACATAAACTTTAAGATCAATTATTAGTCTTACACTTTATCTTTGCTGGTCTTGCTCATATCTATGCCAAACAAATTAGCTTTAATGAACATGTATTTTAACCTAGGAATTATTCTTCCTGTTACTATATAAGCAGCAAAGGACATAAAAGCACTGACAAATAATGGAAACAACATTTTTAACATATTTAATAAAGGTGTGAAGAAGCTTAAATGTTTTAAGCAAGCAAATACAGGTTTACGACAAAACTGATAGCAAACACGACGTGGAACTGTGATGATGATTTTTGTTTACATCATCAGATTGTGAAGGTTATGTTTTATCAACACAAGCAGACGTCACTGGATTTTCCTTACAGGTGATACAACATAACACTTGTTAGTGTTACGCAGCAGTAGGAATTATATACAGTGCAGTGAGTGCACTTTCGTAAAATAAATGTACAACCACTAGAGCTCATAATTAGAAGTTCGGGAATTGTACACCCTCCATAAGAAAAACGGGCGCGACTTTAAACTTAACGTTTTAACAACACCATTGGTATTCTCTTTATATTTATCTTTGCATTTATCTGAAAATGGTTGCTCAGATCAATCTTAGTTTTGTGTGTCAATTGAATTGAAGCAATAATAAAATAAAAATCTTATCAGTGAATCAGATTTATTTGAGTTAAACTCATCATGGGGTCTAGTAAAAAGCACAAGGAATCTAAAAAACGTAAACATCATAGTAAGTCGCGATCTCCTGAAAAAATCAAGGAAAAGCATCGTCACCACAAGAAACACCACAAAGAAAAAAAACGAGACAAATTAAAAGATAAGACTGCAGAATTTGCATCAAAATACGTTGATTACGAAAGTGAAGGTAAGTTTCTATAAATTATTTATCTTGGGTTTTTACGATGACAAAATTAATATAAGTTTTGTCCTAGCGGTTGAACAAATCCTATTTGCTCGTTGATCAATACTTCCTATCCATGATCATTTTCCATTTGGAAGAATATGGGCCAGTTTAATAGTCATACTTGGCACACCTCAAGTGCGAGCCGATACCAAATACAAGACTGTCATACCCATCCACAAGCCCGGGAAACCGCCCGGATATCCGACGTCCTACCGTCCTATCTCTCTACTCTCTTGCGTCAAGGCTTACATGAGTGTTAGGAGGTTGTTCTGTATATAATATTAGGGAAAGTATCAGGTTAACATGAGTGTTAGGAAGGTGTTCTGTGGGTAATATTAGGGAACGTATCAGGCCAACATGAGTGTTAGGAGGTTGTTCAGTGGATGACATTATGGACCATACCAGGATATCATGAGAGTTAGGAGGTTGTTCTGTGGGTAATATTAGGGAAAGAATCAGGCTATCATGAGTGTTAGGGGGTTGTTCAGTGGATGATATTATGGACAATATCAGGCTATCGTGATAGTTAGGAGGTGATTCTGGATATGCTATGGAAAATATCAGTCTGTCATGAGTGCTAGGAGGTTTTTTGTGGATTACATTAGGGATTGTATCAGGCTATTATAAGCGTTAGGAGGTTGTTCTGTGGGTAATATTAGGGAACGTATCAGGCTAATATGAGTGTTAGGAGGTTGTTCAGTGGATGGCATAATGTACAATATCAGGCTATCATAGGAGTTAGGAGGTTGTTCTGTGGGTAATATTAGGGAACGTATCAGGCTACCATGAGAGTTAGGATGTGATTATGGGGATGACATGGAAAATATCAGGCTGCCATGAGTGTTAGGAGTTTTTTTGTGGATGACATTAGGGATTGTATCAGGCTATCATAAGTCCTAGGAGGTTGTTCTGTGGTTAATATTAGAGAAAGTATCAGGTATAATGAGAGTTAGGAGGTTGCTCTGTAGCTAATATTAGGGAACGTATCAGGCTTACATTAGTGTTAGTAGGTTGTTAAGTGGATGACATTATGGACAATATCAAGCTATCGTGAGAATTAGGAGGTTGTTTTGTGGATGGCACTAGAGAAAGTATCAGGCTATCATGAGAGTTAGGAGGTTGTTTTGTGGGTAATATTAGGTAACGTATTAGGTTATCATGAGTGTTAAGAGGTTGTTCTGTGGATGACATTAGAGAAAGTATCAGGTTATCATGAGTGTTAGGCGGTTGTTCTGTGGATGACATTAGAGAAAGCATCAGGTTATCATGAGTGTTAGGAGGTTGTTCTGTGGATGACATTAGAGAAAGTATCAGGTTATCATGAGTGTTAAGAGGTTGTTCTGTGGATGACATTAGAGAAAGTATCAGGCTATCATGAGTGTCAGGAGGTTGTTCTGTGGATGACATTAGCGAAATTATCAGGCTATCATGAGTGTTAGGAGGTTGTTCTGTGGGTAATATTAGGGAACGTATTAGGCTATCATGAGTGTTAGTAGGTTGTTCAGTGGATACAAAGTATCTTGAAGCTCTTATTTGTTAATCATGAAGGGTAGGTTTGCTCAGTGAAGTTTCGGAGAGAGCGAGTGAGATCAAACTATCAAAGTTCTCTCCTCTCAGATTCCAAGTTAGTCACGTGGCCAGGACGTGACGTGATGAGACGTCATAGCCCGGGGAGGAAATGGCGCAGTTGGTTGAGTCAATAAACTCTCTCCATGGACAAGTTTCAAACGAGGCAATCACGAGATTTGTGGATACAAGACTAGAGAGAAAGGGTTTGGTTCTAGTTCTGAGGAAGTCAAGGGATTTTGTTTTAATATATTAATTAACTGTTTCCAGATAATTAAAATAGTTCTATTGTGTGCTCCTTGTTCTAGTACTGAGGGTTTAGAAAGGCGGGTGTGGGGTGTACATATATACATACACTAACTTTAAAGTATAATAGCATTTTCTAGTGAGCCCCCTTGGGAAAAATACCTTTTTACCCCCTTGTAATACCCATCTGGGATGGACTGATTGGGTAGGGGGGAAGATATAATTTAAAATAAATGTACCATCACATTGATGGAAGAGGAGTGGGAAATCATTTAGTAACAAATCTTACGACAGCAGCCCACGATTCAAATCCTAATCTCACTGTCACAAGCAAACCATACCAGATTAGGCAAACTCCTTTGTCCACGTGATCATCAGTATAAACCAGAATAAGTCAGTACATAATACCAAGAACTACTTTCATCGAATATAACGTGGAGGTAATTAAACTTTACTTACAAACCACGTGAACTATGTATTCATTGATCTATTTTTCTAGGGTTTTTTTAAATGTAGGATTGACGCTAATTAGCTTTAGAACTACTCTTATTATTATAAACCAAAATCTGTAAAATTCTGTAAATAATTTAAAGAAAAGAAATTGAAACATTTAATACGTGAATGTTTTCTAAATTATTCATTATATAATATTTTGAACTAAAAAATAAATGGTACAGTGCACCACAAAGATTTTCTCCAGCTTTAATCTTAAAATATACCTTTACTAAAAACTCAACTTTATAATGAATAGTTATTTTGCATCTCAAATATTTGCGGAGAAATTTTGAAAATTGCAAAAATTCCCCATGTAAAGTACCCTCAAAATCATTTTTAATTAAAACATGAGTTTCCATCTTGTTTATAATGGTAAACAGTGTCTAGATATAACATTTAATTAAAATCGTAAAAGCTAATTTGGATAAAATAGTATTTTCTTGTTTTGTCCTTCAATAAACTACCCTTAAATTAAGTGTTGGATATATATAATTCCGAAAACCGCTTGGGAGGGACTTACGTAAACCTCAGATATCAAATTATATCCCAATCGGTTAAAATATTTTCGGCTCAGGTTCGAGTTACCGAAAGACAGACGGCATTGCGAAAGTCACCTTTTTTTTTTCATTTATAAAAAATCTCGATTTAGATTATTTTTTCTTACGATCACAATACTTCTCTCTTCGAGGTATCGTGAGAAAGTAAATATATTCACATTTTATTGTTTGGTCTAGTTACGTTTATTAAAACCAATTGAATCTTTTCCGCAACATATTTATGCTGACTACGTTCACAAGAGGAGGAATGACCCGCCTCGGTGGCGTAGTCGGCTAACACTCTTGTCGTGGGTGTGGTGGGCCCCCCCGCTGGATACGGATGACCCGGGAGGTAGTCTGTAGCGTTGAGGAGCGAGCGCCCCTGGCCACGGCCTACGGCCGGCTTCACCAGGACGCGGCTCCGGAGCTCTGTGAGACCCCCCCGGCTGGCGCTCAGCCCGTCGTGTGTGCGAGTGTTTGTGCGTGCTTGTGCGAGTCCTCATTTTGTTTCAGTGTTATATGGACTCGACCGTTTCGGCACATGCTCACTTAATAAAACTTTCACCTCACGAACAATCTTGTAAATATTTTAATGACCACATTAAAAGTCTTCAAAAACTGAAAATTAAAACTATAATTACAAATAAACTCGAAATAAATAAAACAAATTACGGCTTTTTATTTTAACAAAAATAAGAACACACAACGCGCTACGGAGCTCGGCGAGACCCCCCCGGCCGGCGCTCAGCCCGTCATGTGTGCGAGTGTTTGTGCGTGCTTGTGCGAGTCCTCATCTTGTTTCAGTGTTATATGTCTACATTTCCGTCTCCAACCCCACATTTGTCATTGGGGGTTGGCCTGTTCAAGCTAAAGACAGCCATTTTTCTTTAATATACTCCAGAAACGATTTAACCACTATTTATACACCAACATCTCTGTTTTTCTTCCGTTTCTTGTTCTCCTCTCTCTATTTTCTGTCTTTCCCCCTATCCTATGTACGTCTATGTATACCCTAGGTCTTTGCGACCATTTACTAGCGATGGGGTGGGTTTTTTGAAAATTTTCCCACCCCAAACTTACAGTGGCAATTTTCAGGCCGCAAGGCCGCCAAATCCCTTCATGTTGTGATTGTTCGTATCCCTATGTCGTGTCCGTTTTCGAGAGCCCTTCGGGGCTGGTGTTAATGTTTGTCCTTTTATGTTTCCCATGCATTATTCATGTTTTCATGTTTATGTTTACCGTTTATTAATAAAGGACCATACAAACAAACAAACAAACAAATACAAGACCACAACTACCTAGAATGGAATGAATCTCGATAGTCTTGGGGGCAGAGTGCTCGCCTCAGGAACCGATGTTGGATTCAAACCCAGCTGTAGCACAAGTTCCGTTGGTCCAATGTCGGTTGTTACATGTAAAAGAACCCTGGAATGTATGTGAAAACCTTTTTCGATAAAATTGTTAGGGTCTTTCGTCCTTGCTCATAGAAATTATTGTGTTGATATAATCTGTCAGTTCAAAGTGCACATTAATTAACGTTTCTCAAAATATAGGAAATTGGCCCATTTTATTAGGGGTTTAGGTCGGTGTTGTCTTGTTTTTAGTAAAGCGCCGTGAACCGAGTCTGACTATGAAACTGGCCCTATACCCCTATTGATACACTCTTAGACACACCTTTAGTGAAACTTTAACCTTGGTGATTAAACCTATGTATCAAACTTTAACTTAACTTATTATTTCGCTCCATACGACTCACCCTTCACCACCCTGTATAAATGATTCGACTTGTCGTGTCTTCAGTGGGTTCATGAGCTGGGTGGGAGTCCATATACACGCTATTATAGAGGAGCTATAAGCTTGTATAATGGAGGAGCTACGCACTGATATAATGGAGGAGCTAAGAGTAGGGGCCTAAATATGATTTGGGAGAACTAAGCAATACCTAAATAAGTGTTTTACAAACATGTAATTAATCGTCCTAGAGTAAACCTCGGGATTTGGGGTGAAGTGCCCGCCAAAGGATTTGATATCCGTGGGTTCAAACCCAGCTGGTATCAACAGATTTTTCTTGAACACTAAAAATCTGTAGCACAACTTACGTCAGAGGGGAAGTAAAGCCGTCGGTCCTATATGTCAATTGTGGAATGTAAAAGGAGTCTGGAAGGTGTGTGTAAATACCTTTCCTGGCAAAATTGGTAGGTTCTTTCGCTCTCGCTCATAGAAATTATCATGTACCGCTATAATCAGTCGGTTCAAAGTGTTTAATGTTAAATACTGCAAATAAAAAAATAAAAATAAATCCTAGACCAACCTTTAGAAAGCTACGCTAGTAAAAATTATAGACTTAGAAATATTAGAAAATGTTTTTTTTCTTTCTAAACAGTATGGGTCTGGTATGGTGCACTTCATTGGCTGCACTAGCTGTCTACGCTAAAAAAACGGAATAAAATTAATCACTAATGACATAAAACAAAAACTAACCTTTCACTTGTAGGGAGTTGAAAGCTCATAGGGTAGGCTATATTAAAAATAATAGAAACGAGGCGGGAACTGCCATTATAGGTGATCGGCTGTCGAAGTGCACCTCACTTGATTATACTTGTCATTACAATCTGTACTTTCAGGTCTGGTCGGCGGAGAGTGACGTCCTTCTAGATTAATAGCCTCCGTGTTTATTTACTAACGCACATTATTTCTAGCGCTAAATTAAACCGGGCGCAGACTGGGCGTTGTGCATGTTGTATTGTCATAGAACGTTATAATTATTAATGTGTGTGCTATTATTCGGTCTACTCCACATACATGGCTACAGGTTAATGCTAATATCACCCAAATACCTATATTTTTTTTTTCATGAGTTTTGAATATCATTTTTAATCATGAACATTATAAATATGTTTTAAGTGACATAATACTTGCTATAAACTTAATTGATACATTGCTTCTTTTTTTTTAATAGCACTCTGTCTTACACTTACTACCCGTTCGGGTTATACACTTCATATTGTTATTCTTAATTCAGAAAATCGTTTGAATTTTCATTTACTTTACCAAACAGTCTTCAAACATTGAACTTAATGTTTTATTTAGAAGCCTTCTGTTTAATATGTTTGTAGTTGTTGACTTAATTATTTAGTTAAATCCCCGCAATTTAACCCCACTGGAGGTTTCCTAGTGTCCCGTATTTAGCCACTTGTGTGGAGTAGCCACTTGTTAAGAAGGCTGTAATTTTGCCTGCCTTTTTGTCCATTTTTCAGAATAATGCACTGGTGATGCCAGACGGGCCTTCGTAGCGGAGGCCTGTGCTGAGAGACAGCGCAGGTATTGTACTGGTTCTTAGCTTTATTAATCACACTAGCCATCTTCCTACACGAGGTTTGCCGTGAGACGATCGTCCTGTCGAGCTTGTGCTCAGCCTTGACTTCAGAGTTTGTTTCTTGGGACAGGATGTCATATAAGGTGGGGCGGCTACAAACATTTCACCAGCGACTTGGGTTTGATTCCCTGTGGAAACACACTTTCTTAACCGATGACAAATATAAGAGGTTAGTTTCCCGTAACCCGCGTCGAGGGGCAGTGAGCACACGGACTAAGGTGTCTTATTTGATTTACCAGTAATGTTTGAGGTTCAAATCTCAACCTAATTTACTCGGCGAGGGAAGGGGGGGTTATTTAATAAATAGTTTGCCAATCTTTTAATATGAATAAATATTAATATTCATAAGTTTTTAGTTTTTGCTGATGTGTAATTTCATACAGTCAAAAAGATAAAAACTCGGTTCAATTACCGCATGGTCCCAAGTGCTCCTCTCGCAGTAGACTAGACTGCCGAAGACAGGGAGATTGAGGTTCAAATCTTGGTCGGGTGTACAGAGAGTGGTTTTTCGCTCTCCCTCCACACAAATGTGGGCACACTTCCTATAAAAATACGACTTTTCTTATTCCGAAAACCATTAGCGTGTAACCCAAACAGTTAGTAAGAACCAAACGGACAGATATATGTTTGAGGAACTATTTAGAGCACCCATATTGGTGGTAAGAGGCTATGTTCTTAAAGTTTCCCCACGATCGCACAAAGATTATGAACAGACAGGGCCCTTCTTTTCATGGCAAACCTCCAGATAAGTTTTCAATTATTTTATATATTTACTTAAATTGGTTCATGCTTCATTATTTTTAAGATATCTTAGTTTTTTTTGTACCAAATTTATTCTGTACCATCTTGGAACTATGTTTTTAAGAACCTCTCGAAGTATCAACCGATTTGAATAAAATGTAATTACTGATAGTTCAAACACAGAAAAGTAGTCGTTGCATTAATTTGGCAATATTTGAAGATTTATGTCGCTGTGTGTCGCTAGTAATTTTATGTTTATCCAAGATAAATGTATTATATTTGTAAGTTTTCACTTAGTTTCATGGTCTTAAAATATCGAAGACATAGAGGAATATCATTAAGTGTTGACTTTATAGTGGAAGCATGAACTACAATTTTTATGAATAATATTAAGTGTTTGCGAGTTGTAGATTTCAAAGTGAAAATTAGAACAGAACTTGTTTTTTTTCCCCGAGTGAAATAGGCGCCAGGGCGTAGCGATGTATCATAACCCACACCACACTTTCTAGTTATATGCAACCCGCTCTGGCCTCCAAGCTCATGCCCCCAAACTCGCCACAGTCAACAATATCTACCGTCATCTAGGTTGTTTTCTTCACTCGTCCCTAGTTTAGTTTCTCAATAGGGGAGATGTGTTCTCTTTACGTTTTTTAAATTTCCCTTTTACACAAAAGTGTTTGCTTGCTTGATATTTTTTATGCCCGCACTGGATGCAGTAAAATACGAAAACTCGCGCCCTTACTTTCAAAACACACACGCCGACACAGGCCACTGGCCACTGGCGCTTGGCCAAATATTGGCCAGCATCTTCTGCCGATTGAAAATACCTGTAGTTTCCTCCTATCCTCACCTTCAGCACCCTCCTATCCTCACCTTCAGCGCCCTCTTATCCTCACCTTCAGCGCCCTCTTATCCTCACCTTCAGCGCCCTCTTATCCTCACCTTTAGCGCCCTCTTATCCTCACCTTTAGCGCCCTCTTATCCTCACCTTTAGCGCCCTCTTATCCTCACCTTTAGCGCCCTCCTATCCTCACCTTCAGCGCCCACCTACCCTCACCTTCAGTGCCCTCCTATCCCCACCTTCAGCGCCCTCCTATCCCCACCTTCAGCGCCCTCTTATCCTCACCTTCAGCACCCTCTTATCCTCACCTTCAGCGCCCTCTTATCCTCACCTTCAGCGCCCTCTTATCCTCACCTTCAGCGCCCTCATATCCTCACCTTCAGCACCCTCCTATCCCCACCCTCAGCACCCTCTGCGTAGCAACAGTCAGGTAGTAAATTTGTTCCCTACTTTCGTCATCTTTGAGGTAATTTTATTTTTAACTAAAGAAAATAATTTGAATTACTGTTTTTTTTTATCATTGTTTTAATAGAATTTTCAAGAGACCAAGGGAAAAGTTCGAATTAAACATTAATATGAATTATATATGTTCGAATTATCCAAGTTTGACTGTATCGCATTTCTAGAAAAAATATGATCTTAAAATATTTTTTATTCCTTTAAAATTCCAATCACCAGAGGTTTAATAATAATAATAATTATTATTAAAATATATTTTATTTAGCTTATTAAAATGTTTCTAAGACCTGCACGTTCCAATTGAATATTTCAACCAGTCTGGTAACTCTTTTTTTTATAGTGTTGGCTACAACCAATTTATCTAATTGGTCTGATTTGCTGTGACTAGAGTAACTATTCTATCATTGTTCAATGGTTCGTATATTTGTTTAGGTCAAAATATCAAAATAAATTTTAACATTCATAAGTTTTTAGATTTTATTGAACCGTAATTTCATACAATCAACAAAATGTGTAGTTTTCATGACCAATGTTTTAACTTTTGTAATATTTGTAACACTTGTTTTATTACTGTACTTTATGGAATATGTACGCGTATGTTAGCTAAGAAATTAAATAGACAAGGTGCGACCAAATGTGCTTGGACTGGCCACGTGGAGCGCCAACCTGACACAGTAAAGTCTTGGGATGCTAAGTAGCTCATAATGGACTCATTGCAATACATTGGGCTGATTTAAACTTTGATACACGCGAGCAGTTTCTTGCGAGAATTGAAATGGGAAACTCGAATGACCATCATTCGCGCTTGAAAGTCAAGAAGACTGCGTTGAAAAGAGCCATAAACTGTTTGGATCAGGATTTGGTTGTAACTCCAAGGGCAGAACCCAGGAATTAGAGAGGTTCTTGTGGGTTGGACACCGGTCGATAATTCTGAACGTTCCGGTTGTTCCTGAACCAGAAGAACGGCTAAAAATAATGCAAAAGCGGGTCAGGACATCCACAAGTACCGTCGGTGAAAAGATAACATCTGAAGTTTTGTTGGCCTAGCATTTTGTTCATGCTAAATAACATATTCTCTAGGAGGAACTCAAACATATTTGCTATAATTGTATTCCACTTTCCAAACTAGAACTGAAGGAACCGCTGGGTGTAATGGCCAGAAACTACCAACACTTCCCAAGGTCATCACTGGGTCTACTGCTAAGACCTGGATACTAAGCAGCAGTCAGCACACGTCTTCACCACAACCAAAGAAAGTGAAGCAGGTCAGGACCGTCAATAGCTCACTGATCTGCTTCTTTGACATGGAGATAATTCTTCTAGTCCATCTTCACCAAGACCGTCAATAGCTCACTGATCTGCTTCTTTGACATGGAGATAATTCTTCTAGTCCATCTTCACCACAACCGTCAATAGCTCAATGATCTGCTTCTTTGACATGGATATAATTCTTCTAGTCCATCTTCACCACGACCGTCAATAGCGCAAATGATCTGCTTCTTTGACATAGAGATAATTCTTCTAGTCCATCTTCACCACGACCGTCAATAGCGCAATGATCTGCTTCTTTGACACTGAGAAGATTCTTCAGGAGTAGTTTGTTCCTATAGGAAGGACAATGCATCTCTCGGTACTCTTACATTGAGATCCTGTTCCTAGGCCGTTTGAGAAAGGAAGTGAGGGGAACATTTCTCGATAAGTGGAACACCACAGGACTGGCCGCAGCACCAGCCCTAACCCCACTTTCCGTACAGCAGTTTATCAGTTGATAAAACTATAACTGTAAGTCCCCACACCAAACTATTTCTCTGACCTAGCCTCCTCTGACGACGGTTTTGTTAAAGGGGCTATCGTTTGGTGACAGCGAGGGGCACCCATGTTGTAGCACAGGAAGGAGGGATGGGGTGGGGGAAGAACCGGGCCCACTGAATAAACTCCTGAGGCAAAGTTGAGCTTATATTATTTTATTCGTATGTTCCAGATAACTTTGGATCACACCTTGAATCTTGGTTATTTTAGAATTCACCGGATTGTGACGTGGCAAAATATCACCAGATATTGTTTCTCTTTATTAGAGGAGACCTGTGAGGTTAATAACCGCTTCAATCGAAATCTACTGGAAAGGGCCCTTGTGAAACAAGCCAAACACACAGCATGGCAATATTATTATTAGCACCGCGTCTTACTACCCGTTCGGTTTATACGCACTTACGCTAATGTGTAATGGTAGGGTGATTGTGAGATGAAATGGAGGACCTACAGTTTAACGTGGGATCCGAACCACGGTGGAGGCCTGGCATTCCCCACATTCACAAGATGTCTTGTCAGAGGTGAAGGAAGGGTTTGGTAATCAGATAAATCTGTGCCGGGACCGAGGATTGAACCCCGGACCCCCAGCACAGAAGTCTGACACCTTACCCCCTAGACCACCAGGTCACCGCAACGTTGGAATAAAAAATCTAGATTGCTCGGCTCTACTTTGACCTTGAATAACTAAGAAAATTGTTTAAAAAGATGGATTTTGATATTTGCTGTATATATATATATTTATATTTGTAGCACCGCACCTTTTTAGTTATACACTTATGTGCTAATGCTAATGGTCTTAGGGATTAGGAAGGTTATATTTAGATGAAGTGCACCCACATATGTATGGAGAAAGAGTGGAAAACCATTTGGCAAAAACCACTTTCATTACACCCGACCGAGCCACAATCTCCCCGTCATCGGCAGTCCAGTCTACTGCGAGAGCAGCACCCTAGACCATGCGGCCACCAAAGCGGGTTGCTGACTATTTTAATCAATAAGTCACACTTCATACCTATCTTTTAAATTCTTATTTCGAAATAAGTCAAATACACTTAATTACTAAAACAATAAATTATATTATTTGAAATTTAATATTTTTCATTTAATTTATTTGAGGTATTTAACGTGCACTTTCTGGGCCAAGTAATTATATCAGAACACGACTTATAAACTAACTTAAATCTAGAACAACCACAACACCCAGCCCCCCGGCCGTTGATTCACCACTGTGGAAAGGGATCTCCTAGGCCAAGTTAACAGAAATGGAAAAATAAATACCGACTACAACTTGAAGTTAAAACCAAAACACCTACCTTAGCGAATAAAAAGGAGCAAACCAGAACGCCATCTTACAATTCAGAGATCAGAGCCAAGTGTACATACGAGGCCAAGTGATCTAAATTCAGACTCACCTCGGTGGCGTTGTTGGCCAACACGCTAGTCGTGTTGAGCTCGACTGTCAAGGACGGGGAAATCAAGGTTCGGAAGGGGTTCCTAAATGGTTTCTCACCCTCCCTCCATGCAAATGTAGGTTCACTTACTCTAAATTCAACCTTCCTAATCCATTAGCGTATAACCTGAACGGGTAGTAAGATGCGATGGTGCTAAATAAAATCTAAGTTCAGGGAGGTGTGAAAGCTTCTAAAACAATAATCCACGAATGGCATATATGCGATACAAAATACCAAAAGTTATTGAAACTAGATCCCAAAGAAAACAATCGGTGAGCAAAGATTAGCATATCAAAACAATTTGATGCCACTTACTGAATAAAAAGAAAAATTATTCACGTGGCAGCCAATTTCACAAAACCAAACCTGACACCTTAGTTTTATCAATAGGTCACGCCACCAGCCAATCAGAGATATATAAAAGATCCATCACTTCCTAAGTGACATAGTAAAAGTTAGTACACATATTCATCACTAGTAAATGAAAATAAACAATTTATCCTTTAAAAAATATAGTGGAAAAAAAACTATCCTGCTGTTACTCAGCACAAAACCCACATTTCCCCAATGATACATTCTTTTGGCCATTCCAGGAATCCAACCCGGGACTCTTAAGCTCATTCTGAAAAAGTGGAATATTACTTTTTTTTATTAATAATAAATCCTAATATCTTTCAAAGTAAACCTTTGAAATAGAAGAATGAGTGCTTATTATAATAAATATGTACCGATAACTAAATGTAAACCTCCAAAAGAGCAGAACAGGCGCTGAACATAATAAATATGTACCGATAACTAAATGTAAACCTCCAAAAGAGCAGAACAGGTGCTGAACATAATAAATATGTACCGATAACTAAATGTAAACCTCCAAAAGAGCAGAACAGGTGCTGAACACAATAAATATGTACTGATAACTAAATGTAAACCTCCAAATGAGCAGAACAGGTGCTGAACATAATAAATATGTACTGATAACTAAATGTAAACCTCCAAATGAGCAGAACAGGCACTGAACATAATAAATATGTACCGATAACTAAATGTAAACCTCCAAAAGAGCAGAACAGGCGCTGAACACAATAAATATGTACCGATAACTAAATGTAAACCTCTGTATTAGTGAAACGGAAAGTTGGGCCCTACTGAACATAATATTATTCCAACATTTCTGCATAACTATTTTAACCTAAATTATTTCAAATAACAAACTTTATTAACAAACATGGAAAGTGAACTTTGGTGCTGAACCGACCCTGTCGGGTGTATTTGTTTCCTTAGAGCTATCTTTATTTGTGTTGATTTGGTTTCCCATTCCGTCCAAAAACAACCGGTACAGAAACCAGGCAACGATGCATTGTTGAAGATGTTTTGAGTGATAAGCCGTATCGAGCATTGAGTCGTGTTTATTGAACTTTGTGTGTGTGTGTGTACATCACTGGAGGCAGCCCTGGTTCTAGAGGGGACGAAAGGGAACACAAACCAAGTATTTTAATAGTTTCCGTGCCATTTATTTGAACATATTTCCTAAGTAGTAAGTTTAGTTTAACTCTCTGCACATACCGCAATTATGTCATCAGTTCTTTGAATAGCTGTCGTGATCATAGCGGCATTGTAACACGACTTTTTCGCTTCCTTTATAACGTTTCTGTCAAAATGTCGCGTTGCTCACGGCAAATATCCAGACCGGTTGGTACTACTGTGTGTGTAATATTAAACTTAAAATTTATCTACCGAAGTACTCTCGTACTATTTAACTTGGTACCGAGACAGATTTTGCTATAAAAATTGTAAAAAATAAGGACCTTAACTTGTGTGTATTGTACGGTCCTAGACACAGAAAGTGTTTGATTTCCAAGGCAGCTCCGAGAACATATCGGGGGATTAAAATCATGTCAGGTTGGTATCTGTCCGGTTCTTCACGTTGGAACATTGTAGCCAGGTGGGAACACCCTGGGCGTGGCTGGGTAAGAAAGCCCTGGGATTGGTCGACAAGGAACCCCCCCTGGGCGTATCGGTGTAGGCACACACACTATTTATTCACATCTTGGACTATTTTTTTTATGCACTAAAAATTTAAATGTGACATTGAAATGTAATAACTGACATTTTCAAAGAGGCCTTTAGAATTTACCATATTTTAAGTTACCTGGAAATCTTTGCTAAATAGTTTTAAATCCCCCCTCCCCCCTTACCCCCAAAAAAATCTTTTTTTAATACATGTTAAATATGTTTTATTTAGGCGTTGAATAAACATCTCATTAGTCACTAGTTAATCTCAATATTTTGTAAAATATAAAATATTTTAACTTTTAATTTAAAACAATAAAATCTAAGAATGTTTTAAAAATATACATTATAATATGTCCCAAATAGGCAAAATATAAAAACTATATTTTGTAATCAAAGCAGCATGTTCGTTGTTTAAGTTTTGAATAAAAATATGCCAAACATCCCAGCCTCAATCACGACACGTTGGATTCTTGTGTTAAACCATCTCCCAAGGTGATTCTTGATTGGTCGTGTCTTCAAACTATAGATATAATCGAGGTAATGCAAAACAGACAAGCGCAATAAAGTAAATATAATTTTATGAAATAATCAACAATACAAGCATTATTTATTATATGAGGTTCAATCAGAAAAAAAGAGACTATACATGCTATTAATCAACATTGTGATGTATTTGAATGCTCAAATACGACTGACATACGCCTAATAAGGTACTAGTACTAAGGGTTGAAAAAAACCCCAACCCGATTGGGTTTTTATTGGGTTTTTGGGGATATTAAGTATGTTATCTGACTAAACCAACAATTCAAATATATCAATTATGCGAGATCCAGAGATACATATTTTAATTTTAATATAATGAAGAAAGTAGTAATAAGAGACATAATAAAGGAAAACAATAATGCAACAATGTAATTCTTCACAACAATACTGTATAAGCTAGCAGGTTGAAAAAAAAGACTCTTATTGTAGAAGGAATTGAAAGAGGGGGGAGGGATCATCCATCAATTTACTGGCGAGCCAGCTACAGAATTGATTTTTTGCTTTCTTTACTTAAAAATAAAAAGTAAGAACTTTTGTTATTTGGTTTGCTTTTTGACCAAGCATTATTTCTAGGGCTTAGCATTAATACAGTGTGCAATAGCCCCGTGACTTCTTTGGTGCTGACTGACAGCTGCTAAACACAAGTTTTTTCAGATCAATTGGTTCGGCGTAGGGATACATAATTTGGTCTGGTAACTTTTCAAAGCAGTCAGCTGTGAGCTGTCAGTCAGCACCAAAGAAGCCATGGGGCTTAAAATGATATTATCCCAAGAGAGTTGCTAAACCAATTAAAAAAGATTTTATAGCCAAGTTTATTGTATAAAATATGTAATTTAAAAACTTTTGTACAACACCAAATACAAATCATTGTATTATTATTATTGGGTTTGAACCAAAAGGTTTTCAACAAAATGACTAACCATTTTCAAAAATTAATTAGACAATTGCTTTGTATGCAAAATATAATGAGTGGTTTTTTATAAAGGTTTTTTTTGGGCAGGGTAAAATTATAACAACCCTGCTAGTACTCGGGATTGTATGCGCAACACAAAGTGCACTGGGCTAGTTCAAAATGGTGGCTCACTTAGAAAACTGGTCTGTTGTTTAGGTGTGCCTAGCACAGGATATTGCTCTAAATCTCCCCTTCCTTGATGAGTCACTGCTTCCACTCCATGGTTGCTCTCCTACCGCCGGGAGGGAAATGATGGAATAATGTCTCGTCACGATTTGACTCGGAAAACTGAGTCCGTCTGACCCATGGCACTCTAGTATTATTATTATTAGCACCGCGTCTTACTACCCGTTCGGGTTATACGCACTTACGCTAATGTGTAGTGGTAGGGTGATTGTGAGATGAAATGGAGGACCTACAGTTTAACGTGGAATCCGAACCACGGTGGAGGCCTGGCATTCCTCACATTCACAAGATGTCTTGTCAGAGGTGAAGGAAGGGTTTGGTAATCAGATTAATCCGTGCCGGGACGGAGGATTGAACCCTGGACCCCCAGCACTTAAGTCTGACACCTTACCCATAGACCGCCAGGTCACCAATGCCACTCTAGTAAACTCCAAGATGATATAATCCATTGTGTTTTATTTCTTACTGTCATCACGCGTGGTACAGACTTGTGAATACTGTAAGTCATCTACGGTGTGCCGTGCAACACCACCGAGGTGCTGCGGTCCCTCAACACGTGCAATTTTGACCTCGGTTGATGAAGGGCTCATATTTTCCCCTGCCGGGTTCAAAAGGCAAGATACTATTTGGCAGCATATTGCCCTGTCATCACTCCACTGAATACACCTCAACAGTTTGACGAGATGAATCTCGCCTGAGGAAACATTCTTTACCCGCAAAAAGCTTATCACCCCGCGTACTTCAACAAGAGACTAGTTTTTCGAGAAACTCGCCATTTTGAATTATCCCTGTGCACCTCTTGCGCATATCATGCTGATGACACAACCCCGAGCGCTAGACCCCTCTGTTAAGTAGATCACCCACATTTGAGCTTTAAACCGCCCGGGGGTGCCAAAGACATATTATGGGGTACAGTACATACAATTTAAAACATGCGTGTATATATATATATAGACATACGTTGCAGAAACGTGGGTAATGAAGGAACAGGATAGAAACAGAATGGAGGCGAGTGAAATGAGATTTCTGAGACGCAGGATCGGTGGGACAAAATTTGACAGGATAAGAAATGAAAGAATAAGAGGAATAGTAGAGGAAGAGCCAGGACAGGACAGGACAGAGAGGGCACGACTGAGGTGGTATGGACAGGTGAGAGGAATGGAGAGGAATAGTAGAGGAAGAGCCAGTCCTGGACAGGATAGAGAGGGCACGACTGAGGTGGTATGGACAGGTGAGAGGAATAGTAGAGGAATAGTAGAGGAAGAGCCAGGACAGGACAGGACAGAGAGGGCACGACTGAGGTGGTATGGACAGGTGAGAGGAATAGTAGAGGAATAGTAGAGGAAGAGCCAGTCCAGGACAGGATAGAGAGGGCACGACTGAGGTGGTATGGACAGGTGAGAGGAATAGTAGAGGAATAGTAGAGGAAGAGCCAGGACAGGACAGGATAGAGAGGGCACGACTGAGGTGGTATGGACAGGTGAGAGGAATGGAGAGGGAAAAGAATTTAGGAGGATGTTGGATATGGAGGAGGGGGAGGACCAAGCGACAGTGGCTGGAGGGAGTAAGGAGGCGGTGAAGGGGCCAGTGGCTGGAAGCTGTTCGTTATGATGATGATGATGGTGGGGATGTTTACATATATTCTTCTAAATTAAAACTTATTAACTCATTATGTTGGAATTAAATCATCTTCTTCTTTTTTTAACACCACGTCCTACTATCCGTTTGGGCTTTACACTTACGTGTCAATTACGCTAATGTGTTAAGAGATGAAGATGGTTGATTTTTTTTAGGAAGTTTAGCAACATTTGCACGGAGGGAGAGTATAAAACCTTTTAGGAGAAACACCCGAATGAGATTTGAGTGTGACACCTTAGACCAGGAGTACCCAAACTTTGTAAACCTGGAAGAGCTCCAGAACCAGAAAAAAAAAATGTTTACATTAATATTATGTGCATTCGACAACGAAAGTTAAATTTGGACAAGTATAAAAATAACTACGAAAAAAACAACAAAAAACATCTTTTGACTGCACCTTTGGAAAGTGGCCTTTATTCGGACTAGAAAAAAAAATGGCGTCTTTTTGTTTCTTTTTTAGTGTGAAAAACAAAAACTATTCTAAAATTGCCTCTCACAGCCCGAGACGAGTATGGTAGAGTCCGAGGGCTCTGCTTAGCACAGTTTTAAAATTGCTGCCGTCGACCATTCGACCACCAAAGCGGATCACAGCATAATTGACTTAATGTAACTTGACTATTCAACACTAGAACACATAAGAGAATAATATTTATCTCCTAAAATACATGATAAAAGAGTAGATTAGGTAGACACCATCTTTGATAATCATCATTATCTGTTTCCAGCCTGTGGCCAGGTTACTTTAGTAGAATGCCTCCATCTTCCACCATTCTTCTCCTTTCACTTGCACACTTCCTATTATCCACTCCTCCCACCTCTTTCTTGGCCTCCCTAGCAGTATTTTTCCCTACATACTTAATTTCCAGCATTTTTTTTTCCATCCTCATTACATGATTTGATAAGATGCGTGTTAATTTACAACACATCTAAAATTCTTCAAATTTTGTACAATATATGTGATAGTAAAAATGGACGCCAATCTTGTCAGAAATATTTACGCATGGACCATAAAACTAGGGGAAATTTTGTTATCAAAGCTGTGTTATTAATTAAAGGATGACCCGG
>CABFOW010002912.1:47929-87817 GCA_902141385.1 Timema californicum
TGAGGATGTTGGAGTACATGAGATAGTAGAGGAAGCAAGACTGAGATGGTATGGACATGTAGTGAGGATGTTGGAGTACATGAGATAGTAGAGGAAGCCAGACTGAGATGGTATGGACATGTAATGAGGATGGAGAAGGAGAGAATACCAAAGATAATGATGGAGATGGTGTAGGAAAAAGACCATAAAGGAGACCAAGAAAGAGGTGGGAAGAGCAGATAACAGAAAGTGAGCCATCTTTAATAAACTGACACTATCACAGGCTTGAAACAGGATATGACGTATACTAACCAAAGTAAATATATTTTACCATTTTTAAAACACTATCAAAACTTACATATTGTGTTATTGAATTGTTTAAAAAAAATGTTTATGACCAAGTTAAACTCTGGTGTCCCATTGCCTTTACTTTGACTTGATGATTGTGCTTACATTGTTTAGTATCTGAGCAACTATTATGAGAATGTATAGTTGCTACAGACGGGGAATTTGTTCATGTCAAATGAAGGCAAATCTCTTGTCGGGGAATTTAATCAAAAATAAGTAATTTAAATACTCAACTATTTCTGCACCTAAATCTTTTAAACAAAAGGGAGTTGTTAGGTTCCTCAGGTTAACAAACTCTATTGTATAGGTATAACAATATGAAACAAAAAAGAAGGTTGTACTGGGTTTGTTTTATAATACATTTACACAGGGAACACAAATAAAACACTAAATACTGAAAAAATAACTTATGATAATGTTTATCTTTAATAGCCACTAGTATTGTTTACAAAAAAAATATGCAATAAATGTAACAAAAGGAAAAATTGAACTCTCCCAAAACAACTCGTCAGATTTTTTTTTATGTTGTCTGTAAAACAAGGGAAAGTTTAAGAAATCTATAATATAAGTTTTGATGCGTCCTGAAATGTAATGTGTGATTTGTTTGAGTAAATTTTATTTGGGATGATACTTGAGAAAGCTTATCGCATATACTAAACTTATCCGCAACCTTCGTACTAAAGTCGGATCGAGAGGAGAAGAAATCCTTCTTCAAGTCACATGATCTGCGGCTGTCACCAGGGCTTCACGCGAGACTGTCCCATTTTTATTCTGTATGATATAAATAAACTGCACACCCCCTGCGTGACGCGATTAATAATAATAGGCTGCAAAAATACCAGAAAAAAAAGAATAAATAAAAATAATTAAGTGGCGGCACTCCCTACCCCCTTTTAAATCTACCCTTGCCCCACCTCTCATTCCCCCTAATCAATGTTTGCAAACATATTATTCTTCTTAACCGTTTCTATAAAAAAAATTCTGAAGATTTTAATTAAATATCACAATTATTCGCTTACAAAGCAACCTTGGATGTAGTAAAAACATTAAAATAATTTTATTATTGGATCAAATATTTATGTATTATTTCTTTTATTATAAATAATTATTAGCTTATTTAACTTAAATAATTATTTTTTAAACACTAAAAACTCTTAATTTTGGTTAGAACGTGTCCCTAGTAATGTTGTGCCCTAAGTGACCACCTAGATTCACTTAATGGACAGATCGGCCCTAATCAGTTCCTATAAAATAACAATAATAATAATATTGTAAAACTTTATAAATGTTGACAGGAAAATATACTTTTTTTTGGCAAAATACTTTGATCTGAGGTGTTCTGACCCAAATATATTGTTCCAAGATGGGCAATTAAACTCGAGATATTTCTAGGTTTCGCTACGAGGAGCAGCGCATCACAGATACCAACCTAACATAATCAAAGCTTGTTTGAATTCTTGATGCTTTTTGCTTAATTTAATTTTACACTTTCCTATCCTAGAAGGTAACAAGCTTACCTTGACACATTGCACCATGGTGCAGCTTATAAGATAGGGCCATGGTGTAATAAATCAAGGTAAGATAGAGCAAAAGGATTGTACTTAAACATTACCTTTTTTTGGTTGATTGAAATATTCTCTATATGGCTAATAAATGTGTTGTCATATACAATCATACTTTTGAAATTTTGTGTCATAATTCAGCATTATATATCAATATTCAAAATATTGTCGGGAGGGGGAGGAGAGACTTTACAAATCGTAGATGAATTTGTATATTTTGGAAACAAAGTTACAAGAGATGGGACGATGTACAAATAGTATCGAATTCAAGAAGCCATTTCCTAGTAAAAAAAAAAGAGTCTGTTGATAATCAAGAGTATCAAATGGAAACAAGGAAGATATATTTTAAGACCTTCGTTTGGAGCATTGCACTATACGGAGGGGAAACGTGAACAGGAGAAGAAAGACAACTCTGGTAGACAGTTTTTAAAATTATTACTATTATTATTAGCACCGCGTCTTACTACCCGTTCGGGTTGTATGCACTTACGCTCATGTGTAATGGTAGGGTGATTGTGAGATGAAATGGAGGACCTACAGTTTAACGTGGAATCCAAACCACGGTGGAGGCCTGGCATTCCCCACATTCACAAGATGTCTTGTCAGAGGTGAAGGAAGGGTTTGGTAATCAGATAAATCTGTGCCGGGACCGAGGATTGAACCCCGGCCGCCAGCATAGAAGTCTGACTCACACCTTACCCCTAGACCACCAGGTCCCCCTCACAGGTTTATTAGACATCAAGGTGTTGTTCATATCATCATAGAACAGATCATCGAGGGGTCGACTAAGGTAAAGATTCTTAAAACAAGCGATGCAAGACGCTGGCTGTAAAAACTATCGAGGAATGAAAGAGGAAGTAGGAAGGGAGGAACAGAGGGTTGAGGACCGAATAAAAGGTTGCGCAAGAAACCTTTCACAGACATTGAAACAATCCGTGGAATAAAGGACTATTTATCACATCTTATTCAAACATTGGTTTTTAGTTCAGTCTATTTTTATTTAATTTAATTCAGGAGATATTTTAAAATACAACTTTTTCGTAATGAATGCAATATTTTGATTTCTTTAATATACATATAAATTCAAATGTGAGCTTTAATCAGGAAATTTTGGATTTTTTGGATCGTGGAAAAGGGAACAAATCTTTTATTTTAGGTTTTGTGGCCACTCTGACCATTAGCCAACTCAACTTCTCTAGTTAATTAGTTTGGATAAGTTTGATTAATTAGTATTAATTTGGTTTGTATTGTTTGTTCTAATCTAGCTAATGAATCACGTTCTTTACTAAGTGGAAGTTCTAAAACCAGTTTTTGTCCGCAAGTTACAGAGTTCACCCCGAGTTGGTTGGTCTCTCTTGTCGACCAGTAACCCTCTCATTTCAGGGACGGAGATTGACGACAGTCCACCCTTTTTTCTGCCCGTTCTACAAAGCAAGGGTCTAACCCTGAGTGTCCTCTGCTTGTTCTAGATGATGTGGTGCTGGTTCCACCCCCACCCAAGATCTCTCGTCCGGCCACCCCTCCACCCCCCACCATCAGCGCGGCCGCCCCGCCCCCTCCCAGCGGCCGCTCGGACCAGACGCTGTCCGTGGAGGAGACCAACAAACTTCGCGCCCGACTGGGGTTGAAGCCCTTGGATGTGGGGGGAACGGGCCCCCTGGTCCTATCCAAGGAGCAGGAAGAGAAGAAGAAGGAAAGGAAGGAAAGGGGGGAGGACCTCGGGGGCGTGGACATGGGCGAGTTTGTCCACAAGCCTGCCGGTGAGTCACTCGATGGCCGGCCCTTTTCTCTTGGCAACCTTTTATTTTGCAAATTTTACTACTCTTTTGTTGTAGATTTAATATTTTGAATTGTGTAAATTTTAAAATGCTCTGATCATATGTATTGAGTTACGAATTGTTAAAAAAGTTGACGACGCTTTTACTGGTGTTGGATATTTTAGAAATATCATTACTGGATAAGAGAGGGTGCCAAGTTCCTTCTTTAAATTCAAACAAAGCCGAATCAAATAATAAGAGATTTTGCCGAAGCCAAGTTGAAGTTTGAATATTAAAAAAAAAAGTTTTAATGTTGGATAAAAATATAAATCTTTGCAAATTTAAGTATAAATTTAAGTTAAAAATTGCTACATTTCAAACATTACAGTAGTTATATATTTCATTTTAAATTAATAAACTAAGTTGTAATTATTACCAAATTTAATATCATTACTCTGGATTTTTTTTTATGAAAACACTAATTTGTGATGGAAATAAACACAGAAAATGAAGGGGAAAAAACTGTGTGCTATAACTTGAAATTTTTTTTCTATCCAAGTTTGAAATTATCGAATCTGAAATTCTACTTTTGAATTTATGTCAAAATGAATGAATATTCGAAGCGACGTCGAAGTCTCCGAAGTTTTGCACGCCCCTACTATCGGGTTTCTATAGCCTTATTATTTACAGTGAAAATAAAACAAGGGTCAGCGATGGCCAATCAACAGCAAGTCAAAGGGTCATTTTTTATTTGAGTACATTTTAGTCGAAGTAACATTCAAATGAGCCGCATCAGTGTTTGAATGGTCTTAACGTGCCACTCTCGTGTTGGGCCTGATCACTGGTAGATCAAGCAGATCATGGCTCGAAATCCCTGTCCGGATGGTTTTTCTTAAATATTTTCTCGCTTTCCTTCCACACATTTGGGTGCATTTATTCTAAATGCTACCTTCTTTGTTCTTATTTCATTGTAATGATAAATTTGTCCAACCTGATCGTGCAGTAAAACGGGTGCATTGTGGTCCGAGTGGGTTTGATAGGCTAGACCGGTGTTTAGCTTTTCACAGGCTTGCTGATGTTTCAGAGAGCATCGCGGCCAAGGTGCGCACAGAGAAGGTGAAAGAGAAGCTTGTGGAGCGCCGGGAGCGCAGGCACATAGAGGCAAAGCTGTCCAAGGTGAAGCCCCTCGCAGAGTCAGACTCTGACGAAGACACTCGGGCCTGGGTGGCCAAGAACAGGAAGATATCGGCGGAGAGACTTCAGGCCGAGAAGAGGGTCAGTTCAAACTTTATCCTCCTCGGGGTAGTTAGGGGTGGATCCTCCAAATCCTTAAGGATACTTAAGATTCAAGGAGTCAAAAAAAAATTAAGCTCAAAATATCGCTCCCAACGCTCTTTCAAATTTTGTCTCTTTTCCCCTTAACACCATAAGATAAACCTAACAACCAGACCCCAGCTAGTTAATTTACCACCTAATAGAATACTAATTCACTCTATGACAGAAGTAATAAAATGGATGTTGATGCGTGTCTCAGGCGAAGATGCTGGACCAGCTTGACGCAGAGTTTGGGGTGGGGGAGCTGGTTGAAGACGAGATGAGAGACCTCCGCAGAACCGCCTACACTCACAGGGACCTGCAGGGACTGCAGGTGCATCACGACTTTGTAAGAGAACACAGCTCATTGCTTTTAGACCACGAGTCGGAAAACTTGTGTAATCATCAGAACAGCAAAGGAACAGAGAGATTTGGGGAAAAGACCACAGGATAAAATTTAGATTTATGTTGTTTCATAAGCACTTCCTGTTTGTAAATGTTAAGCTACTTTTTGGTTATCGCAAACCAGTGTTTTATTTTACCCAAGATTACGCCAAAAAAACAAATGAGTAACTCAGGGTGTCCACCGATCAGGAAACAGGGAATTATGCTGAATTTTATTCTAGCGTTTGATTGGCCAAACTGTTGATAAATACACAAATGCACCAAAGCAAAGTTGGTATTAATTATCTTATTTAAAAACAAATATATTCTCAGCAAAAAGAAGTAATAGTAATGTTATAATTGTAAGAAGGTACACATAAAAGGGAACAAACACGACATGTTTTCTCAATGGAAAGAACACAGATCACACTTTGAACATGTTAGTTTCCTCTTACATGCTCCTATCTAAGTGTTTTATCATTCTTTATCAATTCCCTTTTATTCCCTCACCCCCCTCCTAGCCCCTTTGTTTCCTCTTTTAGGAAGTTGCGATTCACACTCCTCCCTGATGAGTTCTGAGTTCTGATAGAATGAAACCTAGGTCGGGAGTAACGATTGATTTTCTTCAAGAGAAAGCCATTGCCTCTTTGTCCAGTGGCAGCAGTGTAAAGTGTGTTCATAGTCAAAGCCATAGTGTGTTTGTCCCCTCTTATGGGTCTTTCTATGCATCTTTCTTGTACCTTTTTTTCCACAAATAACCAATCATACCTCAAAAAGAGGAAAGACGTTCTAAAAGGCTACATCTGTAATCTTTTAAATTCTCTGCGACCCGCTTTAGTCCCCGAATGGTTTAAGTTGTCACTCTTGGTTTAAACTGGCCTGCTGATGACGAAGAGATGGGTTTGAATCTCGGATCAGGTTTATGAGTGGGGTTCTCCCCCCATTCCTCCCTAAATGGCTTACCACTCTTCCAAGCAATTGCGGCTAGATAAATGTATACAACCCGAACAGGTAGTAAGACTAGAGCATCCAGGCCTCTGTGAGGCTACAATGTAATTGCCGTGGTGTTTATTCTCCTAGAACAACTTCCACGAGGGAAAGACGGTGGTACTGACACTCAAGGACCAGGGAGTGCTAGATGAGGATGACGACGTGCTCGTCAACGTCAACATGCTGGACGACGACAGATACAGGAAGGTGTGTATGATTACCCGGGTAGTTGGAAGTCTTGGCGCAAGTGGGGGAGGAAATGCTTGCGTACAATGTATGAGCTTCACTACGCGCAAGCTTTTCTGCCGGCCGCGACTTGGTTTCGGCTTGTTGTTTGGTGTATTCATAGTTCCTGGATACAGATTCAGAGGTCCAGGGTTCGATCCCTGGTGCTTCAAACATTTATCTGTGAAGCAGTGTGTCTTGAACGGAGTAAAACTCAGCCTCATGAGGATATATGAGGAGCTACTTGAATAAAGAAGTAGCGACTTCAGTCTAGAAAACTTGAGATTAATGGCCAGAGGGCTTGTGCTGACCACATGACACCCTCTATCTGCAAATATTGGCAATATCATTGCTAACAGTAGTGGCTGCTTGGATGGTATAGCTCGTTTGCTGGTTCATGACATGGAGTTTTTTTTAAACAAGATTTCATAAATTTCAAATTTTGATTGGAAATTGGTTTACGAGTTTGGTGGCTCAACCCCAACACAATTATAGAACAAACTTACAACCAGACCCCAGCCCATTAGTTTAACACCTTCAACTGAATGTATGAATGCTATAATGATTGGATTTTAGCACCAAAATTCCTAAGGATGGAAACGGAAATAGATGGATATTTGTTTTATTGTGCTAATTAATATAAACATTCAGTGTTTGTAATTTGTCTGTCCTAGAATAACGAAATTCGCCGTAAGAAGCCCAATCTCCATGGGTACGACGTTTACCAAGACTCAGAGTTTGACGAGTACGGCAATGTGCAGGACAAGAGTGTCCTTGCTAAATATGACGAGGAGATTGACGGTCACAAGACTAAAATGTTTACTATCGGTAGGTATTGCTATACTACTGGGCTATAGGGGTGTGCAGGCTCCAAGGGTGTTCAAAGATGGGCTCTGTGAATTCTTCGTCTCCAAGGGTGTGTAAAGGTGTGTGCAGTGTAATCCTGGGTTCTCAGGGTGTGAAGGTGTGCTCTGTAATTCTGGGCTCTAAGAGGTGTGAAGGTGTGCTCTAGGTAATCCTGGCCTGTAGGGGTATGAACGTGTTTTCTGTGTAATCCTGGGCTCTAGGAGTCTGTCTTTCTGTCTGTCTGTCAAAGATGGAGTCAAGTCAACCAGTGGTAATTTTGCAGGTGAAAATGCGGTGGAGGAGCAGCGCCAGCGCGCCTTGGCCGCTGTACGCCAGAAGCTGAACAACAAGGTGGTGGTGTCCTTGGACACTCCTCCGCTACAGCTCGCTGCAGAGTATTACACGGAGCAGGAGCTCGAGGTCAAGTTCAAGAAGACCAAGAAGAAGGTGAGGGCCTCTCTCTCTCTCTCACTCACCCTTTCATTCCTCAACCTGTCTATCCTCGCTTCTATCCTTCATCCCCACACTTCTCAAACACTCAACGACTGATGATCCATCGTATTAAAATGAAATATTACAAAAATTGTGTGATATAACATTTTCCGAGTGATTTTAGTGGATAAATTGATATAAATAATACCAATATAATAATATTTCAAATCATAAAACAACTAACAAAAAAAATATGCAAAATTCGAACTGACTTAGAGACTATTTCATATATTTTATTCAAGTTTGCTTCGAATTGAAAAAGTGTAGTTTGTACTCACATTCCGACTACTTTAAATTCACCCGCCTCAGTGGCGTAGTTGGCTAACGCGCTTGTCGTGTTGAGCTCAACTGCTGAGGACGAGGAGATCGAGGTTCGAATCTCGGTCAGGTGAACTGGAGGCGGTTTTTCCTAAATGGTTTTCCACTCTCCCTCCACGCAAATGCGGGTTCACTTCCTCTAAGTAAACCTTCTCAATTCCTAATCCATTAGAGTAATTAGTACTTAAAGAGTATAACACAAACGGGTAGTAAGACGCAGTGCTAAATATTATTATTATTACTTTAAATTTATTATTCCTCATCTCTAACACATTAGTGCAATTAGTACATATTCATATAACTCTAACGAATAGTAAAGACACACTGTAAATAATTAATTACTTAAGCCATTATCTTTCATCACGGCCTACATTTCTCGCCCCTTCTTTGTTTCAGTTCCGCAAACTGCGTCGCAAGCCTCTCAAGGCAGAGGACCTGATGCCCCTTCCTGACGCTCCGGCCAACGAGGAGGGGAGTGACCTTGGGTCCCGCCAACCACCCCCCTCCGACACCCAAGACCTGGACCTGGACTCCATGAGGAGAGTAAAGCAGGAGCCGCTCGACAATGCCGACGCTGTGGACGTGGACGACTTGCCGCGTGAGTAGACGAAACTTATAGGGATGGGTCGAAACCACATTTTCTAGGATAGCATGACAAGCGTAAGTGGTTAGGGCTGTGCAAAGATTCATAACTTTGACTTGGTTTTTAAAAAAAAATCGGCTTCTACAATTACAAAGCTGCGCTAATAAAAAAAATATTGACAATTAAAAATTCCCATCTATGTTACTTTATCACCAATTTGAGGTGTTAAATTACAGTATTAATACTCGTATGAAACATATTTGAAGTATTTGAATTACATTTTGTGATGGCTTCAGTTATCAGATTAAAATGAAATTTTACAAATTGTGGCAAAACAAATAATACTAGGTGATTTTAGTTTATAAAGCTATATAAATAACCACATATGGTAATTCCACATGTTCTGACACACGCAGTGGAGTGGGAATGACAACTTAGTTGAGGAGATTCAAATGGAATTCAAATGACTGACGTTTTACTTTATAATATTAATTATGTGTACACTTCGTTTAACCTGAAGAGTAACATTCTCGCTTTGTCTGTTCAACCTTTGACCATATATTATAAGTAGGAATGGGCAAGGCCCGCAAAATACTTCTTAGAATGAAAGTTTGAAAAGAATTTAGAAAATTAGAGAAATTTGGAAAAATATTAAAAAGCAAATGACTGCCCTAAGAAATTTACACACCCTACTGAGCATTTATTAGTTACAACAATACTTTAAAGGCTCGACAATAGGCCGTACTTCACCACAACCATTGAGAAATGTTTTGGTTATAAATATTGTTTATCGATATCAAATTTAATATAAATTATGTTTATTAGAGTAAATGTATAGTTTAGAGAGTTTCTTGACATCTGGACTGGCGCTTGCTTCCGATTATTTTATATTTCATTCAAACACACTTTAGATACAGCTCAACATATTTTAAATGTGATTAATAAAATGGTGACAGTTGTATTTTATACCATTTATATCGTATTAAAATGAAATATTACAAAAATTGATTTCCAAAGGAAGTTTTTTTGTCTCGCTTATCCCCATTTATAAGCTATACCATAGTGGAACAAACCAAGGTAAGGTGCCTTACAGGGTAAATAGTGAGTACAGTAGCCCCATGGCTTCTTTGGTGCTGACTGACAGTTGACAGCTTTGAAAAGTTACCCGACCAAATTATGTATCCCTTGGCCGAACCATATGATCTGCAAAAACATATGTTTAGCAGCTGTCACTGCTGACGGCCAAACAGTAGGTATATAGCTAAATGTTGACTGGCGGAAGTCAGCTGTGAATTGTCAGTCAGCACCAAAGAAGCCACGGGGCTACTGTAGAAGGTTTGCCTAAAGAGGTATGTTAAATTATTTTACTGATTTGTACATAAGCTCTTTTAGATTAAATCAAATATTTAATTTGTAACATGGTGTAAATAGTTAGGTCAACACGTTAGAACTAATCCAAACATTCTCTTGTATTTTATTTTTTTGTTAAAGAATGTTGGCTGTCATTGGTAGATGGCGCTGCTAGTACCCGTGTTTGTCTGTGATGTCCTCTTCACTCGGTACTGTGTATTGTTTCTTTTAGCGCTCCCCGACCTGACTGACGTAAAGCTAGAGCCGGACGACAATGAGCAGTTAGATCTACAGCTGGCGCTAACCAAGGCTCGACGCCTCAAACACAAGGAGTCCAGGGACAGCAAGCAGTCCGCCGAAGAGGTGAATATTTATTAATGATGTGGGTTTCCTTTCGAGGAAATGTTTCAACACCTGTCCAGAAAGAGGATGGAAGACCACATTGTATCGCTGGTCGCGAGATAAATGTTCAGTATCGTGTTTAGACTGTATAGCCGATGACAAAGAGATGAGGGCTCAAATCGCTGTCAAGTGTACCAAGGATGTTTGTTCCCGGGTTGTTTTCCATTCTCTTTCCCATTCCATTGTTGTGGTTAATGCACGCTTATAATTCAAGCAGGTTCCAAGACATGGGGGACCAGGAACTATCATACTCTGGTATCTGTAGGAAGTGGTTGCAACAATGTAGTCAGCAAAATTGTGCAAAGTTTTGTTTGTAATGGTTTGGATCTATTTTGGATCATCCATTCGATCATTAGATGAAAATAATAATAATAATATTTAGTACCGCGTCTTACTACCCGTTCGGGTTATACGCTTTAAGTACTAATTATTCTAATGGATTAGGACTTGGGAAGGTTGAATTAGAGGAAGTGAACCCGCATTTGCGTGGAGGAAGAGTGGAAAACCATTTAGGAAAAACCACCCCCAGTTCACCCGACCGAGATCCGAACCTCGATCTCCCCGTCCTCAGCAGTCGAGCTTCAACGCGTCAAGCGCGTTAGCCAACTACGCCACCGAGGCGGGTATTAGATGAAAATAACCCACTGGTTTTTCAAAATGGTTTTTCACTCTCCCCCCCACATTAATGCAGGCACACTTTCTTTTGTCTAACCCGAAATTTTAGCGAGATGTGGTGACAATCGAAAAAGAAATTGAACATATTTTGTGGTATTGTGTTTCCAAGTTGGCGAAGGCTATTCTGAAGGGTGACGCAGAGGGAGGGACAGGTCCTGGGGGATCCATTGTTCTGAACGCCACGGCCGAGTTCTGCCGGACGCTCGGAGACATCCCTACCTACGGCTTGGCCGGTAACAGAGACGAAGACGCAGAAGAGCTGCTGGTGAGTGACGAGGTCTTCACGTGTTGTTTGGCGGGGTCGAGTCGACCGTCGCAACTTGATCGTCTCCTTGGTGTAGTTTGTTCACCCCATTCCATGGCCCAATCACTCTAGACCAGACGAGTGGGAATTACATCTTGAGTTAGATAAATTATTATTCCTAAAACCAAATTGAAGTTTGATTATTAAAAACAGATATAGTTTGAAAAAAAAAATTAAATTGCATAGTTTTATATAGTTAACTCTTGCCCAATCTGATTATATAATTATACGTACACCTTTTTAATTTTATAATAAAAAAAATTACTAGCCAAGATATTTAAAAAAACTGAGTAAATAAAATTTACAAAAAAACAACTAAAAGTGGGTTATGCATAGCTGCTGTTTCAGGGACCATCAACTTTAGCAGGTTATGGTAAAATATGGTCTAAAATAAAATAATTGGATTGGAATCAGAAGGGTAGAGGAGTGGGGGGACTTCAAACCTGGTACTTCTGCATAAATATGAAGATGTTGGGGTGGATTATCCTGATCTTCAAGATTTATCTCCTCCCTACAGGAATCACTCGTATTCACAATGTCAGCTATAACTTCTACTTGTTCCGAGCTTTCACTAGAATATAATTCTTGTTCAGTTTCATTATTTCCAAATTGATAATCACTAACAAACTGATCACTCTCTCTTGAGCTATCAATAAATATTGCAAGTATTGGATCCCACCTTCGTTCTCGGTAGCCATGTGTACAAACAAGACAAAAGATAAAACTCATAAAGTTAGAAAATAATTTCCATGTCTGATTTATCGAAACTCTAAGTGCAAAGACAAATAAAAGTAGCTTGAACACACAAGAATGCAGTGGAAATAAAATCTATTCCATCTGTTGACCTAATACTGAACTAAGAGCTCGAAAACATGGGATCGCTGTGAGCGACGCTGGCGATTTTAGCAAATATTCCGCGCGTCGCTCTGAGCGACGTTGGCACTCAAACGGTTAAGTTCTTTTCCTTAGGAATATTAATTTTCAAGGTATATAACCATTAAGAATGAGATTAATTGATCATAAAGTGGGTATTTTAACCTTAAATATTTTAATTGGCATAGCTTTGTAATTGACGAAGGTGAAATTCTTTTTGAAGCCAAATCAAAATTTTGAAGCTCATATACCCCTAATATTTAGTAGGTTTTTGGTAGGAAAAGGTCTGTCCACAATTTCTTTTAAATATTCAAACTTCAATTCGGCTTTAAGAATATTTTATATTATTTGATTTTGTTTTGATTTTTTTTTAAATCTACTCACACCCCCCAAGCTCTAATAATAACTTATTTCACCGTCTTGGACTGTGATGTTGATGTTGAGGAGTGATTGCCCCCAGGACTATGAACGGGAAATGAACGAGGAGAAGCGTCGACAGGACGAGGAGGGAAGGCATCGGGGGGCCTGGAACGAGGTGGAGATGGGTGAGTCTAGTTTCTGTGTCCCTTGTGCAGCTCCTGGATCCTTGAGGACATGCAACACGAGTCACTAACCTCGTCCATGACCAGTGACGGGGGGATTGGGGCTTGAATCACGGCTGGGCGTACTCATGGTTGTTTTTCCTAAGTGATTTACCATCCTTTCTCTTTGCAAACTTTTTTACGTTTCTTCTAGAAGCTACCTTACTCAACCTGTACCTTATTCCTGGTCTGTGGCCGGGTCAGTTTTGTAAAATGCCTTCCACCACTCTCCTCCTTTAATTGCGTCTGTTCTTCTACTCTCATTTGCACACTTTCTCTTATTTGCTACGCCCATCTCTACTATCTCATGTACTCCTTGTACCCAAACTCTTTCTCGGATAACTTTGTTACTAATCCTGTTTCTCCTGCGTACCCAAACGGGTATTAAAACGCAATTCACCAAATACGTAATCGGAGCCATATTATTGGCGTATCCTTACACAATTCTTACGCATACAGAACAACCACCAAACCCAAGTTCATTAATTTACCTTACAAATGTTTTAACCCTAGCATATGCCCCCTCTGTCAACAGATGAGACCCCGGTGGACGTGCTGCCGGCCGAGGTGCCCATCTTGGACGCAGAGCCAGATGTGGGGTCGGGTGTGGCAGGCGCGCTGAGACTGGCCATCAGCAAGGGCTACCTGGAGAAGGAGGACAAGAACAAGCCTTCCGCATCACGCTTTGCGCACCTGCAGGCGCAGAACTACTCCATCGAGGACAAGACGTACTTGTGAGTGTCATCCTTGTGGTCCTCTGATACCTCGACGATAGAATATTCAAGAACATATTGAATATTTATACTGTATAGTTGGTGCATTTTCTTCTGCTCGGTTTCTTGAACAGTGGAGTATTATACCCTCAGCCCAGTCATCTGGCACCTGATTGTTGTCATTGTTTGGTACAGCCACTGTATCTCGGGTATGCCAGCTGCTCTTATCACATCTGCCCATGTAATCAGCCTCTCTCTTTCATTTGGTTTCTTCTCCACTTACTCCGCCATCAAAATAGATTTTCATATTTTTTCTTATCTCGTTCACATCGCTAACTACTTCTCCATCTTCCCTATGAAATGGTTTAATAAATAGCCTCACGGTTGGATCTTTTACTCCTCATCGTTCCGAACAGCGTGTTCGTATTCTCTCATAAAGAGCGTATTAAAATAAACTTTAGCGAATTCAATAAAGTATTTCTGGGTAGTGGATTGACTTGGTTTTCCCTTTTTTTCAGTGATGATGACAAGTTTGGACGACGGGAACGTTACAGTGGTCCAACATCCGACTTCAAGGAAAAGGAGACGTTCAAACCGAACGTCAAGCTGGAGTACATTGATGACGATGGTCGTATTCTGAACGCTAAGGAGGCTTTCAGGTCCGTGCTTAAATATATAGACTGTTATTGGCTTGGTTTACAAACGTTTTGTTCGGCCGGGATTTAAAGCAAAGGATGTAAAGTACTATTATTTGTTACTTTGATTACTACTATCATAAAGATGGAAGGACGTGGGTGGTTCACTTCAATTATTGGAGTAAAATTATTACATATTGACCGAATTATGATACTTTTCTCCTCAAATTATTCAAAGTTTCACTATTGAGAATTTTAAGTTCAAATACGAATATTTCAGAAAATTGATGTTCCAAAAATATTAGAAATTTTGAATATTCACACACCCCTAGTTGGGTGAGAATAATTTTTTTATTCAGCTGTAGAAAATATATCTATAGATGTTAACAATCTGCATCGAGAGTCGCGCGCTCTAAGCCACCCTTCTAATGACTGGAAGGTTAAAGGTTCAAATACTGGCTGGATGTGCGTAGGTTGGCCTCTTCCTAAATAGTTTACCACTCTTACACACAAATGTGAATTTATTTTCCGCTCAATTATATATTCCTACTTGTTTCGGTGGCTGCATTGTCTAAGGTGCCACTCTCGCAATAGAATGAACTGCCGAAGACGGGGGAGATCGGTGTTTGATCCCGGTGGCGAACCCTAGGATGGTTTCCCGCGTAAATGTGGGTACATTTCCTGTAACTGTTAACACGAGATTTGAGGATTTGACCAAACTTCCAGATCTGCTTGTTCGTCAATGTCACTCATGTCCATGGTTCTTGGTTCTCAGGTACCTCTCGCACAAGTTCCACGGTAAAGGTCCGGGAAAGAACAAGGTCGAGAAGAGGATGAAGAAGAATGAACAGGAGGGGGTAAGCGCGCGCACTCACATTTACTTCTAACGCTGTGCGAAGCTTCAATATTTTGAATCTGAATCTTGTTTGGATCCAGATTCCATTCGAAATGGAATATCTTTGATTCGCACTGCCCTAATTTCCTTATCTCAATAGTAGACTTATTATATAGCGCTGACAGAAGTCACAGAGGAGGCCAGTGTTCAAATCCCAGCTGTAAACGCATTTCACTTCTTATTCCTGTTCTTGACGCATCAGGCCGCCGATAACCATTGTGGATAGTGACCCATTTCATTGGCTGAATGGTCTAAGGCGTCACTCGCATGCTGATGTCGGGAGTACGGGGATTTCAATCCTGGTCAAGTCTACTGAGGGTGGTTTTTCCTAAATGGTTTCCCGCTCTCCTTCCACGCGAATGCGAGTATTATTACCTCTAAAATGCTTCCTTCCTCATCTCTACCCCGAGTAACACACATCCATACAACCCAAACATGTATTAAGGCGTGGTTTTATATATATATATAATTATTGGTTCATATTTGTAGCTGATGAAGCAGATGAGCTCTACCGACACCCCTTTGGGGACCCTGAACCTGCTGCAGGCCAAGCAGAAGGAGACTCAGTCTGCGTTCGTGGTGCTCAGTGGCAGCAAACAGACGTAAGCGACAAGACTTGAATGGTCTGTAAAGTGTGCAGCGCGCACATCACCCAGAAAGAGTAGAGGGGTACAAGGGGCCCTCTATGGGGCGCGCCAAGAAAAGTTTTATTTGGTTAAATACACTTGTTATCGAGCCATATGTTCAAAACAAAGAAGAGAATAACGTCTTGTGTCCTTGTAGTTGAGTGGTTAGGGTGCCGCCCTACGCTAAATAAATCTTATAAATTTTAATAGGCTACACACACAACATTTTTATGGTAATTATTAATTGTGTGATAAGCTGTGCCTATTAGATGTTTGGTCTCCAATAAACACCTTTGGGTTATACTTTACCACCTTCTTCCGGGCCTAGAAGTTCTCAACGCTATTAAAGGATCTATCATTTTGGCCATGGATGTACAAATTATGTTGGTATTGTATTGATAAAGGCTTTTTTTTTTTTAATTTTTTAAGAAAAATGGGGAGGGGGGCAGCAATACGTGAAAACAAAATAAATTGAGAGGAGTGTGTAGTGTGCGTAAAAGGTTGAGAACCTCTGATCAAGTGAGTGAGTGTGTTTGGGGGTGTTCCTTAGTAATTTTCTTAAATTCAAGTGTTTTCTTTTTTAAATTCTTCTCGCATGTCGTGTTGGCGGAGCTGTTCCAGGCAATGACAGACCGCAGCCTTACCCAGTCCTCATTGTTCTGTTCCAGGACTTCCATCTCCAAGACAAAGCTCTAAGACCGGCTTGCTCGGTTGTGTTGGCACAACTGCAATGTCGTCGTCACCTCGTACCGTTTAGCTGCGTCACAATCTGGCTCGCCCATGTATATTTCTTAATGAGCTATAACTTAATTATTTTAATAAAATGTGGATATCAATTTCTACAACAAAATGAAATAATTGAAGACAACTTTAAATTTTATTTTTATATTTTGTTCCGTTTACATTTTGTAAAATGTTTTTACGGGCCAAGGTTTTTTGTGTTTAGAACCAAATGTTTGGGGTCAAGAATCAAGCTGGGATGATCATCAGGTTTTCAGTGAGTTATGTATCAATATTCGATACTGATCATGTGATGAAACCACAGAAAAAAACATTAATTTTGTTTTGTTTTATAAAAAGTAGGATAGGTATGGATATAAATGTGCCCAATATATGAAGAAAAGGGAAAAAATGCCTCAATGGTTGCTTTCCTAGGTTAGGTTTGTAAAACAGGTTGTTGATTGACACCAGAGTCACATCACCGGTCACGACGTCTAATGTGTCGCACTCATTTTTGAACAGTTGCTATTGATAAGGAGATCAGGTTCTGAATCTTGGTTGGTTTTTTTCTCAGGGTGCTGTTTTTCCTATAATGTTTCCGATATCGGTCCCAAGTGAATGTAGTTACATTTTCTATCATGCTCTTGCTAATATGTGGTGAGAAAAAAATAAATGAAAACATTGTAAAGTATAGATGTGCAAGACTCAAATTCCAAGAAATTTGAAGGAAGAAAAAACTGCTTTAAGGAATATATTTATAAACCAAACAGAATTTTTTTTTATTTCTAAAAGTGGGTGCCATACAATTTCGGAAAATAGGCATCACCTTTACCCCAAAAATAGCCCTAATCAAAAAATTATTTATTTATAAATATTGTTTTTCGAAATCAAACTTTGACACAATTGGCTGTTACACTACAAATAGATTATAAATGGTATACATTGCAACTTTTACTCAATCTAGAGTTACATTTTCAAAATTTTAGGCTCATAATATGTGCTAGGTCAAAGGAGTAATTATTACTATAGCTAGCAACGAATAAGACCTTTTGAAGTTTGAATCCTCAAATGTCTTAAATACTTAAGATACATTTTTTGGAAGAAGGTACAGGAAAGGTGGATAGAAAAAACAAAAAGATCAAACACAAAAAACAGGTTCAACAAAGAAAAGAAGAGCACGGTTCACGCTTTACATCGCTGCCACTGGACAGAGGTAAACGGCTGCTTCTTGAAGAAAATCCCTCGTTTGCGCTCTATCCCCCGGCCTAGTTTTCATTCTATCGGAACTCGTCAGGGAAGAGTGTGAAGCGCTCAACGCAACTTGCTAGGGAGGAAAAGGAAATTGGTAAAGGGTGAAGAACACTTAGAGAGGAACATGTAAAGGGAATGAATGACAGAGAGGAAACATACAATGGATGCTAATAGATGTACATATATATTTATTCTTTTAAGGAAAACCTAAATACTTAGCAATAATCAAGATTAGTTGTTGTTTTTTAATTTGATGTTTTTAAAAGCAATTATGATGCTCTACTAGTGGCTTAGCGCGAGATAATTCTAGGACGAACTCAATGACTATTAGAGTGCAGCCTTGATTTTATTTTCTAGTGGATAAACATATATTTTAGATTGTTCTCTTGATGGATGTTTTCAAATTATACCGCCGTGTCGAGGTACAATCCAATACATAGATGCGCAAACTCTACATTAATGGGTTATTTCAAATCCCTTCGCAGCGAAGCTGTCTGCTCGCTTCTCGCTGTACAGCGCATGCGTTGTCAGATGTATGCTGATTCGAGATGGCTGGCTCGGAGATTTGATTGGTTCTCCCGTGACGAACATCCTGGGTAGAGCGGACCAAGTAGAGATGGATTGAACTTTAGCAGAACAGCTTGCACCGAGGTGGAGCTCTTGTGATTGGCTTTGATCTAGTCACGTGACCGTGTCTCTGTTCTGCGCTAGTTTTTTTTTGACGAAAGTGTGAATTCACATTAATCCAATCATGTACCCTTGAGCAAGCTTTCAAATTTGTGTTCTATGTATTTCTTTAAGTATTTCGGAATGCCAGACGCATGGAAGGTTTACACATTAACTCCTATTGCATTATATTTGGACCTGTACCTTCTTCCAAATATAATGCAATTGCCTCATAAAGCGAAAAGAGGTTTTCCTTATTGAGTTATATAATTCACTCCTATAAATGAAAACTTGTGTCTACCATCAAAAAGTAGAAAACTAAGGTGAGAGACAATTTTAACAACTTTGTTTTTTTATTTTGACTGTACTGAGAATTCTCTTAGCTTCTGGTTCACAAATGGTCATCTATACGTTTGGTTACAATGGTTGGCATGGGCCTTTTATTTAAAATTAGGGGTGTGGGAAGCTTAGAAACTTTGACTTTGCCTCGAAAAAAAATTCCATTCCTGTTCAATTAACACCATTCAGGACTGTTACAAATTAGTAATCGTAAGAAAAAATCTGAAGTAATTGAACTGCATGTTGGGCTACAGTATAATAACTTGAGATATCAGATTGAAACAAAACATTACTAAAAGTTAGGCAATACATTATTTTCCGAGTGATTTCAGTACATAAAGCTATAAAACAAAGCATAAGTGAAAGCATAAAACAATTAACAAAAATTATTCGGGCTTTGGGAATATTTCATGTATTCAATTCGAATTGAAAAAGTGGAGACTGAAAACTGCTATTAAAAATTAATCTTATTTTGAACATTTTCTGCACGATTTGAATACAGAAGATAATTTTTCTCCCCTCGATTATTTTCATAGGTCTTATTGTGAAATACATAGCTGACATTGTGAGAGTATAAAAGTAGATATTATTAATCTAGTATATAACTAATTCAAGTATGAAAACTATGTATTTTGTCTTCGCGGTACAAATATGGTTCCTGCAAGTGGAGTGAAAATTTAGGAGAGCCATTTTTATTTTATTTTAACTTTTTATAGTGTTTACTAGTATTAGTTGTATAATTTAGATCTCTTAATGAATGATTACAGTTCAGTTAATACTTAATCTTATATATAAATAAATTGCCAAATAAAGTTTGGTTTGCAGTTTTATTTTTTTTTATTGTGAATTTTTATTAAAATTTTAGTTTATTCTGTTATTTTAATTGCAACACACACTAAAAAAAGTCGAGTAAATCCATTTAGCTCAAGGAAATAAAAAGATTTTAACCCATTCCCTGGCGTGGGCGCTGAACGTGTTTGTTTGTCCAAATGTGTCCTGGCATGGGCGCAAACCGACATGTCATTGCCATAAGTTATTGTAATGCCACTCTCCTCTGTGGCGTAGTTGGCTAACGCGCTTGTCGTGTTGAGCTCGACTGCTGAGGACGGGGAGATCGAGGTTCGAATCTTGGTCGGGTGAACTGAGGGTTGTTTTTCCTAAATGGTTTTCCACTCTCCCTCCACGCAAATGCGGGTTCACTTCATCTAATTCAACCTTCCCAATTCCTAATCCATTAGATTAATTAGTACTTAAAGTGTATAACCCGAACGGGTAGTAAGAATCGGTGCTAAATAAATAAAAAAAATAAAAAAATATTATAATGCCATCTATCAATGAACCACTGTACTTTTAGCCATTCTGAATACTTCACATTGAAGCTAATGGAGGGGGTTACCAGTTCAATGCTATACTCTGACCACGAGTCAAGTAGAAAAATGGTTGCCGGGGCTGCATAGATCACTGTGCTAAACACGCAGAGAATGGGCTAATCTGTTAAATGTTATCATAGATAAGGAGTCAATATTAAGAGATGTCACTATACCTGTTTTTCTCGATTCTGATTCTTGAACATTTCATTTTTCATTATTTTTCCAAGCATTATTGTATAGAAAATATAACATGCCTGATACCCCTTCTCCCCCCTCAATGCAAAACCTGGACTCTTATCATTACAACACATAATTCATGATTGCTTGAAACTTTAATCTCACACCCGCCTCGGTGGCGTAGTTGGCTAACGTGCTTGTCGTGTTGAGCTCGACTGCTGAGGATGGGGAGATCGAGGTTCGAATCTCGGTCGGGTGAACTGAGGGTTGTTTCTCCTAAATGGTTTTACACTCTCCCTCCACGCAAATGCGGGTTCACTTCCTCTAATTCAACCTTCCCAGTTCCTAATCCATTAGAGTAATTAGTACTTAAAGCGTATAACCCGAACGGGTAGTAAGACACGGTGCTAAACAATAATAAAAAAAGAGATTGCATCTTCCTCAAGAAGTAGTAAGAGTGAACAGGAAGCTAGCTTCAGTTCAGTGTTGCCAATTTTATTGTGCAATATAAAATTTTGCGTTTATTATTAGTACCGCGTCTTACTACTCGTTCGGGTTATACGCACTTACGCTAATGTGTAATGGTAGGGTGATTGTGAGATGAAATGGAGGACCTACAGTTTAACGTGGAATCCGAACCACGGTGGAGGCCTGGCATTCCTCACATGCTTTATTTTAAATCCAAAGAAATGTTCACCTTGCACAACCAAGTTGGCATCAATGAAGCTTAAGTTCCTGTTCAGTCTTGTTGAGGAAGATGCAATATTGCATAGAAATGTGTGTTGAGTGTTTTTACTTTTATATTTCCACAATTCTTTTATTTGTTACAGATTATATCACATCATTAATTTTGAAATAAATATTGAATGTGAATTTAAGATCTTCCTTTCACGTAAACACTAGTCCAATTTGTGAAGAATGTTAAAATCTCAATTTCAAACCGGACTAACCTTCTTAAGGTGCAACATGAGATGAAATAGTACTGAATTTAATATTAAGATGAAATAAAATGAATATAGATTAAGGTGACCTGGCGATCTAGGGGTAAGGTGTCAGACTTCTGTGCTGGAGGTCCGGGGGTTCAATCTTCGGTCCCGACACAGATTTATCTGATTACCAAACCCTTCCTTCCCCTCTGACAAGACATCTTGTGAATGTGAGGAATGCCAGGCCTCCACCGATAAGTGCGTATAACCCGAACGGGTAGTAAGACATGGTGCTAATAATAATAATAATAATAATATAGATTAAATTAAATATTTTAATTTATAATAATTAAAGGGTTTAAAAGTAATGATCACTAAAACATATTTTTTTATTTGTCTTTTCTAAGCACTCTGCTTTTATAATGAAACCAGATTTAAAATGTATTGACTAGGGTACAGATTTAAACTACAGCAATAATAAAACACAATTTGACACACACAAAAAAAGTGTACATGTTCCACAAATCAGATGCCATTACTATGCGAAATATACTTTTAAAAGTTTTCCTATAGTCCAACACTATTTAGATGGCAATTTTTTATTCGGATTATTTGACGTCAACTTTTTGAATCAACTGAATATATCATCACACGACTTATAAAAAGCTTAAATCTAGGAAAGACACAACTCCCAGCCCCCCGTCCATTAACTCGTCGGTGTAAGGTGAGACCCACATTACACCAAAGATAATTTTTCTAGTTACACTGGGTATCAAACCCAAGACTAAGCTCGGTAGGCCGATGAACTTCCGACCGAGCTAAGGTTTCAATCTAAATGCGATTATTATTTTTATTTCATTCCTTGTATACAATTACATAAAACACCCACAACATGTAGAAATGACACACACTTATTTTTTCTAAATTCATCTTAAAAGATGTGATTGTAAAAATATGATTCCATTACGACAAATAATCAATAGGATAGAAAATAGCTGACCAAATTACTTAACGCAAAGCTATTATTTTCCATTTTACAGTATAAAACCTGATTAACACTACACACAAAACAAAACATACAAATTACAATATATCACAGCACACTAAAGTTCCGTCCAGTGTAGCAAATTATAACAAATGACTAGCATATCAAAGTTTTCATAAAAAAAAACATGTTTACAAGCACTTTCCCCACACATTATTATTATTATTATGTGTTCTGTTTCACGACACGTCCATTTTTTTTGTCAAAGAACTTAGATCGCCAATGTGCCTTGATACCAATTACTCAACAATCGAATATTTCGTTTGTGATTATGTTTCCTGGTTGTATAGGTTCTGCCTGATTAATTGCCAATTCTGTCTTCTTCATCTTCTTCCATGAATTTTCATTGGCTTGCCATGGAATTATTATCGAAGTTAATAACGAGAAATGAAGCTATTGGGCTCATGGTGAGATGTCATTTATTTGATCAGTGATACTTAATGTTTATCATTCTCAAAACTCATATATATATATATATATATATTCTTCCTGTTTTTAGTCGGTGTTTATTGGAAACCCCGCCATTCACTTGTATTTATTGCTTCCTAACCTTCGCTCATTTAACAATATTCTTAGACATGTCCAAAGCATGACACACACGACCTAACTTCCAATAAATCAAAGAACCAGCGCGCGCAATGCAAGAAGGTTGTGTATTACACTTGTGTTAAATGCTTTGACAGCCAGCCCCGAGGCGCTCCTCTCGCGGTAAACTAGATTGCCGATGACGCGGAGATAGAGGTTCGAATCTGTCGGGTGTACTGAAAGTGTTTATCCACTTTTCCTCCATGCAAATGTAGGTACACTTCCTATAAATGTAATCTTTCTCAATAAATAAGCGTTTAACCCAACCGAGAAGAAAAATGTGTTGCTAAAAAAACGCTTTGACAGCGATTTTTGGATTCCGCGCAAATTCTTTCCTCTGTTGTTTGTACAGTATGTTCAGAAACTCAATAGTCCAAACTGAATTATAATTTGTTTGAACCAAAAGTAGTACCAAAAATCCGGTAAACTATGCTAATACCATTAAATTGTGTTCAAAATTTCTACAAACGACACTGGAAGAGCAAAGCTATTCGAGCATGCGTGGACATCATGTTGCATAGGAGCTAGGCACATGGCACTGTACACGTCGACCTGTGTGTTTTCGTCCATATTAGATGTCATCCTATATTTTTCATAAAGGTGGCATGCTCTTTAGCGTCCATATCAAATTTCAGCTTTTTAGGGCATCAGAACGTTTGAGAAAAAGCCCTTTAAGGACATACACAAAGATGGATTTTAAATAATATCTTTGTAGCTTTCCTTTTATCAACGGTTTCATTAATTCATGACGGTTTATTTCAAATTCGAGCTGGGAGAGCTTTGAATTATTTTTTATTTAAAAAAAAAAAGCTAAAAACTTGTACCTTACAGTAAAAATAATTTTGTTTGAAAGGCATAAGAATTGAATATTTTAGTTATTGAAGGCTTTCTGCCAGTTTTGTCGAATCAGGAACACGACAAAAAAGTCTCGTAGATCACTTTAATACAGTCAGTTGTAAAAGTTATTTGTTCAGGGTGTGTTTGATTGATTTACGAGCATGAACATGAGAGAATCACGATAGTGTTTGTTCACCGAGAAAAAGGATCCAGGTTTAATTCTTTTTATCACTTTTCAATCAATATTCGAACATGAGTATATGTGTGCGGCCATTAATTTTAACACAAAACTCTTTTAACTATAGCTACTGTAAATTCATACCTACGAAGCAAGCTTGATATAAGTGGTCCCTTTGAACAATAAGAGCTGATCACATTTCGCTTCAGCTGACACAAAAACATTTTGGTCGAAACCCATGATATGGACATTTGTATTTAAAAAAAAAAAGTACAAATTCTTGAACAGCGAAACATTCTCACCACATTAAAGGCGTTATTTCTGTCAGAAAAGTAATATAAACCTTTTGAATCAAAACATAAAATGGCAGTCTACTCCTCTATAAACACGGCAATACGCCTGACGCAAACTGTTCAGCCTTAGAGAAATGCCCAAGCTTGAGGTCCTGTCAAAGTAATCGTGTGACCGTGTTCTCGACTCGGGGGTAACTAAACGTCGACCTACACTATCACACTCGTACGGTTGTTCAATGTCCACAGCTCATCTCGCACGCTACCATTGTCGTACGGCGCACAATCATTTGCCGTCTCCGCGCTGACCTGGTCATCGTCACGACACGGGTTTCTTCACCAAGAGGCTGAATCCTCGCTTGGTCGACGGGGAACTGTAACCGTTCTTCAAGATAGCAATGGTTCTCCCTGTGGACATAAACCATCAAATAATCAGAATAATTATAAATACAACTTTTCAATGGGTGAGATTAAATTCATTCTTTTTTTTTCCGTCGGATTTGGGCGTACTTTGTACCCATAGTTGAGCGTGTAGTATAAACCTGGATGTTGGATGTAAGAGAGACAAGGAAGGTGGAGGCCAAGAGGATGAAGACCGGAGTAGATAACAAGTGTGTGAGTGAGAGGAGAAGAATAGTACGGAGGTTTTTCACTGGCTGGAAACCATTTATGATTATTATTATTATTCATAAAATTGTTACTTTATAAGATAAACTTATTTCTTTTTAAGGTACAATTTGTTACACGTGAAAGAGGTAAAGAACACGGTTTACACTTTATCCCACCACTGGACATAAAGAGGTAATGGCGGCCTCTTTAAGAAAATCTATCGTTACAGCTCAATCTCTTGATCTAGGTTTCATCCTATCGGATCTCCCTCCTGGCAAGTTCAGTCTATGACCGTGTGTACCTGTCCATGTGTGTACCTGTCCATGTGTGTTCCTGTCCATGTGTGTTCCTGCCCACGTGTGTACCTGTCCATGTGTGTTCCTGTCCCAGCACTACCGCCCTGCAGTCGGGGTCCCTGGTGCACATCTGGGCGGCCTCCACCTCGTTGAACACAGACACCACGCAGCTCACCGCTGACATGGAGTGGTGGCAGCGGTAGTCGAACTGACCGGGAAGGTCGCTGTCAGGTACCACCTCGAACCCTGCACAAAGCAGCATGGCATCCTCTTATTGAAGTCTAGATAAGGGGGAACATGTTCGCCCTCAAGTATAGTTCCGGGTTCTTTATTAAATTGCCAAAGTTCTTGTAAAATAGAGTTTTTATTTATCGAATAAAACGGAATGTTGAACCAGCGCTGTCCAACCCGCGACATGTTTTGTTCCGACCCGATGATCTCTTAAAGGTTTTTAAATAAATAATAAAAAAGACGTAATGCCGATTCGCATCATTGAAAAAGTTGTCGCACGAAATCGGGCTAGTTCTCTAGTTATATTCGTACAATCATAATACTACTATATAACACCTCTACACTGGTTCTAAGTTTAAAAAAATAATTCAAAAGTATTTATTTTTGTCAGCGTGTCTTACAACCTTATGCGCTAATTACGCTAATTTGTTAGGGGTGAGAAGTAAGCGCACCCACATTTGTGTGAGCGGAAAACTATTTAGGAAAAGTACATCCTCGGTAAACCCGACCGGGATTCAAACTCTGATAATCGAGTATGATGTAAGTAAGAGTAACGCCTTAGACCGGTGGTGCGCTAACTTTTTTGTGGGCGTGACCCCAAAAAGTATTATTTTATCCTTACATTTCGCCATGTAACTAAAACAAACTTTTTTCCTCCTACTTACATGAGAGACGACTCAACAACAACTTACGATTATGGCGGGTTTTTGCCGCCATTTAAATGTTCCAAAGGCTGATATAATAGGGGTTGCTATGTATCTTCTTTATCATCCATAAAAACAAATATTTGGTGACCCCTTAATAACTCGGGATCCCAGAGGGCGTAGCACACCACTGCCAAACACCGATACGGGTCACGCGGGATATTAAAAGCAATAGTTATGTTGCCACTTCAGTTCCGAGGACTCACCCAAGCTGATGAGCCCCACGGGGGGAGGTGCAGGCATATAACTGCCAGATACAAAGTGACTGACAAGACTGTGAGTCGCCGACAGAATCCGCTGTGTGTCCCAGAAGTCCGGCTGGTTGTACGCCTGGATCAGCTCTTGAACGTGGGGCTCCAGAGAGGCGGGCGCACTCAGTGGTAAGAAGAGGCGCACAAAGTGTCGCCCCGCGTGCCAGATGTTGAGACGCTCGTTGTAACCTGCGCAGCGCGACCTCACGCAATGAAGCCTGTTTGGAACAAGAGGGGCACATCGGTTCGGCAGCTCCAATAAGTTTGTTGGTATTTATACAAATAAAACCAGGGAGTGAGTTAACTAGAGATATATTATAAATAACCCGCCTCGGTGGCATAGTTGGCTAACGTGATTGTCGTGTTGAGCTCTACTGCTGAGGACAGGGAGATCGAGGTTCGAATCTCGGTCGGGTGAACTGGGGGTGGTTTTTCCTAAACGGTTTTCCACTCTCCCTCCACGCAAATGCGGGTTCACTTCCTCTAATTCAACCTTCCCAATTCCTAATCCATTTAAGTAATTAGTACTTAAAGCGTATAACCCGAACGGGTAGTAAGATGCGGTGCTAATTATTATTATTATTATTATTATTATTACAATGAATGCATTAAAAGTATATTGTCGACAGTTAAATTCATTCCTAGCCGTGGTATTTGGTCATCATTTACACTTGTCTTATTACTTTCAGTCTTAGCGATTAATAGGCTCAGGTAAAGCAACCAAAAACACATTTCACAAATTGTGTTTGTGTGAAACTCGGTAAGAATACAATGACAACTGTTCCACTTGTAAGTTTTAATTTTAATAAATTAAATTAAGTATTTCGAATATATTTGTATGTATACTAATAGAAATACAACAATCACTGCGATATTCCACGGTTAAACGGAATCAAGAATTTGTGTTGTATGCCATTTGTTTCAAGGAAAATAAAATATTGATTTAGAATATCAGTTAAAGAGTAATATTTCTAATTTAAATTGTCGGTGACCTGGCGGTCTAGGGGGTAAGGTGTCAGACTTCTATGCTGGCGGCCGGGGTTCAATCCTCGGTCCCGGCACAGATTTATCTGATTACCAAACCCTTCCTTCACCTCTGACAAGACATCTTGTGAATGTGGGGAATGCCAGGCCTCCACCGTGGTTCGGATTCCACGTTAAACTGTAGGTCCTCCATTTCATCTCACAATCACCCTACCATTACACATTAGCGTAAGTGCATGTAACCCGAACGGGTAGTAAGACGTGGTGCTAATAATAATAATAATAATAATAATTTAAATTGGGGTAAAGCTGGACGAGAAAACTAGAAAAATATCTTACTTACCTATTCGATGGCATTAGGAACTTGAAAGTTCATTGCCACACCTACAAGAGTACGCCGCCCAGACCTATCTTGAGCTAGCTCTATTTCTCTCAGGTCCCTTCTAATGTTATCCTCCCATCTGTGCCTAGGTCTTCCCATTGGGTTTACCAGTCGGTAACCCGAACAAGGTTCCATATTCTTCCATTCGCTCTGCATGGCCTATCCACCGTAATCTATGAAACTTGATTATCTTAACAATGTTTTGTGAGTACAGGTGTGTCATCATTATGTAACCACCTCCACTCCCCAATTGCCTCATCCCTTTTAGGAGCCAATATCTTCCTAAACACTTATTTTCAAAACAACCTTAATTTATTTCCCCGTCATGTATGTTAAGAGAGCACGTTTCACACTGCATCTTGAAGACTTAAATTTTAAGATTTTTATAATATTTCTTAGAATTAATTAAAAACTTTCCAGGAAACACCAGTATTTCAACCAGTTTAAAACATGAACTTTATTCTTCATTCATTTCTCTAATGAAGATTTGCAGGCTGGGAGTTATTTTCGAGCCGATATTCAAACGGAAAGAGTTTGTTTTTGTTTGTTTACCTGTCTGTAGTGGGCATGGTGTTGTTGACAAGGTGTCGCATGTCGCAGTCCTCGTCGCTAGAGCACTCTGGTTCTGTTACGCCTACATCGTCCACGTCCGACAGCTTGAGCGTCCCTTCAACGAGCACGAACTGCTGCCGTCGGAAGTCGTTCATGGCCAAAGAGCCCAACGGAGAGTGCGCCAGGTGATGGAGGATCTGGGCGATCCCCAGCGCCAACTTAACAACAACAAACATCACGATATGTCCCGTTGTTGTCCGCAATCGACATGAATGGTTATTGTACGCTTACTCTTTGGGGCAGAAACTTGGACTCTTGGGAAGGTTTGAAATGTGGGTGAGAAGATCAGGTGGACAGACAGGGGGACAAATGAACAAGTCCTAAGAAGAGTGGTGAGAAGATCAGGTGGACAGACAGGGAGACAAATGAACAAGTCCTAAGAAGAGTGGTGAGAAGATCAGGTGGACAGAAAGGGGGACAAATGAACAAGTACTAAGAAGAGTGGTGAGAAGATCAGGTGGACAGACAGGGGGACAAATGAACAAGTACTAAGAAGAGTGGGTGAGAAGATCAGGTGGACAGACACGGGGACAAATGAACAAGTCCTAAGAAGAGTGGGTGAGAAGATCAGATGGACAGACAGGCGGACAAATGAACAAGTCCTAAGAAGAGTGGGTGAAAAGAGAACCATTTTGGATGTGATTCTTCGGTATGAAGCAAACTGGCTCGGACACATCCTCAGGAGGAACTGTCATCTACACGTCATGGCACAGTGGCGGTCTAAGTTCACAAGCGTAAGACAGAACATCTAACAATGATTTTAAATTTCAGGTTAGTAAAAAGCACCAACAATAAGCTAACAAATAAAGCAGAATAATGTAAATTTAAATATTCAAGAAAGATTCTCTACAGGATCAATTAGTGATAAGGAAGTTTTTTAAATAACTCTTGGAGTTTGGTTTTTCTTTTAAGATAAAAGTCAACTATGATAATGATAATAGGCGGTTACATTTTTAACTGACCCATAACAGAAAACCCACAGTCAATCTCAATCCTGCTATGTCCCAAATCTCAGTGTGTCGATTGTGAATAATCATACATATAGTAGTGTTAGTGTTAGGTAACAAAGACACCATGTTCTTGACATTCTGTATAAGCGTACTATCCCCGAGGGACGCTGTTTGTGAACGCCGTCAACTCACCCTGAGCCGCTCCTCCCAGGACAGTTGCAGTAACCTCACAGTGTCCAAGGGGTCTCCCAACTCGGTCACCATGGCAACGGGACCGACAGCGTCTGGCACGCACGACCCCAGCACCTGCAACAACATCATCACCATCATGACAATACAGTAGGATTTTGTTAGGACAAGGTGTTTTGTCAAACCTTTCCCGGTAATGGACCACCTTATTAGCGTTCAATGCGCGTTCGAACCAGCCAATAACATAGTAAAATGTTATTGTTGTTGACTACAAACAAAATGCTGCCTAGGACAACTGGGCGCCGTCATTTGGCCATTTGGTAAGACTCAGCGCCAGTGTAAAAACGTAATTTTATTTTTTTAACTAAATATTCATTTTTGGATTGTTTTTTTTTAAATTCATAACACAGGAAATTAGATTTGTGTATATTTATAAAGCTAGGATACTTGAGAGTATTAAATTTTTAAATTTTGTTATTACTCATAAAATCATGAAATTAAAGAATTTTGTGTAAAATAAACCACGTGAAGATGAATTAACCTAACCTAACCTAACCTAACCAAACTTGCGCCTAGTCTTCCCAGTGCCCAGTTCGCAAGCGTACTAATTTGAAAATCCTGAATTAAAATCTCGGAAAGAAAATATTAATGGCAAGTAAATATGAGCATTTTTTGTTATTATGTATTTGTTATAACATTTATATAATATTCAGTTAGGTGCTATTTATTTTTAATTTATTTTAGTTATTTAACTTGCAGTTGCTGAACAGCTTGATTATATCAGCAAACAAGAATTTCTATGAGCGAGAGCTAAAGAGCCTACCAATTTTTCCGGGAAAGGTATTCTCACATACCTTCAGGGTTCTTTTACAGGCCACAATCGACAGGGAACCAACGACTTTACTTAAATCCGTCAACCCCGACTGGGTTCGAACCCAAGAACATCGTGTCCTGAGGCGAGCATACCTCAAGACCACCGAGGTGGACAGGTTGAGTGTTAAATTACTGGTCTGGGCTCGTTGTTAATTTTGTCCTATAGTTAGGTCCGGAGCTGAACCAACAATAAGTAGCTCTTAAACAAATTCTAATTCAAAATCCTAAATATTATTTCTGTTGTCAACATTCCTTTTTCTCAACTAATACAAAGCCTTCAGCGATGAATAAGGTATCAGTGGATAGGATTTCTCACCGACTTCTGACAGCATACTCAGTTTATTTTAAAACACGTCGTTTGTTTAAAATTTAAGTTAAAAGAAAAGCCTATATATTATTTGTTGCCGTTGCAATGGCCATCAATAAGTCTCAGGGCCGGACTCCAAACAGCCGGATTATACTCGCCAAATGCTGTATTTACTCACGGACAACTCTATGTAGCCTTTTCAACACTCCTAAATCTAACAATATGTTTGTATCAATAAGTCTCAGGGCCGGACACTCCAAACAGCCGGATTGTACTGGCCAAATGCTGTATTTACTCACGGACAACTCTATGTAGCCTTTTCAACACTCCTAAATCTAACAATATGTTTGTATCAATTACCGGACATGACAAACGAAAAATTCAAGATGATTGCATTCTCACACCAAATATTGTATACAAAGAGGTATTGTAAATTGTAAATACGTTCACATTAATAAACTCCTTGCTATTTTGTTTATACACTTCGCTGAGTATTTAATTTCAACAACAAAACAAAAGACTAAATCTTTTTTTGTGGGAGCGGGAGGGGGTAGTTGAATGTGCGACAGATTTTCACGAGTTTACTGGTGATAATATATTGGCCTAAAGATATGCACACAGACAGGGTCCTTGAAATACACTAAGATGGGACAAACTCGGTGATGGATGATACGAAACTTGTAACGTTATCGGGACATTTTAACTAAGAACCCTTTTACTTTGTTCGAGTACAGTAAGCCCCGTGGCTTCTTTGGTGCTTACGGACAGCTCAAAGCTGACTTCTGACAACTGATAAACACATGTTTTTGCAGATCATATGATTCGGCGTAGGGATAAATAATTTGGTCTGGTAACGTTTCAAAGCCATCAGTCAGCACCAAAGAAGCCATGGGGCTACTGTATTTCAATATTGTTTATCACTAGTTCTTAGGCCTGTCTAGAACAGGATGAACATGACACTAACAAGACATAGCCTTCAATTGGTAAGCGCATGCTTTGGTGGCCGCACGGTCTAGGGCGTCACTCTCGTGTTACAAGACCACCGATTACATAGAGATCGGGGTTTGAATCCAGGTCGGGTGTGCTAAGGGTTTTCCGCTCTCACTCCATATAGACGCGTGTACACTTTCAATAAATTCAACCTTTCTTATCCTTAACTCATTAGCTTAATTAGTTAATATGTGTATAACCTGAACAGGTAGTAAGACGCGGTGAAAAAAGAAATTATAAGTGCATGAAAGGGCTTTGTATAAAAAAGTATATTTCTGTCAGTTATTACATAATAGCAGATAAAGTGAGAGTGAACTAAATTAATTAGATTTTTAATTAATGAAAATAATTGAAAATGTTGTTATGCTAGGTTCTGTGCCGTGGTCTATACTATGTGTGCAAAGTTTCAGGTTTCAGGGGTTTCCAACCCGCGGCCCACGAAGTTTCTTGGGAAAGTAACCCACTGCAGTAGAACTGATGTTTTCATCTGAGAGACGGACAATTTTGACTTGCGCGGGAAGAATCCGTGAAGGCTCCAACTGATGTTTATGTTTAACTTCTTCCTTACATCTGCTGTGTTGTACTGACGTACTAAAGATTGGAATATTTTAGTCGGAACAGTCGTTCAGTATTTAACTAAACATGTCTAAATTATCACTTATTATTTCATTCATAATTAAATGAATGTTCTTGTTTGTGCATGACTTGACAAAAAATAGCCGATTATAATGCTGAGGTCGTGGGTTCAATTCTGACCATCGGGTAAACCCCTGTTCTAGGTCATCGGACACTTGTTGTAAACCCCTGTTCTGGGCCATCGGGCACATGTTGTAAACTCCTGTTCTGGGTCATCGGACACATGTTGTAAACCCCTGTTCTGGGTCATCGGACACATGTTGTAAGCCCCTGTTCTGGGTCATCGGGCACATGTTGTAAACCCCTGTTCTGGGTCATCGGGCACATGTTGTAAACCCCTGTTCTGGGTCATCGGACACATGTTGTAAACCCCTGTTCTGGGTCATCGGACACATGTTGTAAACCCCTGTTCTGGGTCATCTATGGGCTTCTGGAGGGTGTGGGAAAACACATATCCACAGAGATATTTATATATATATATATATTATTTATGAGGGATTAAACATCCAAGCTATTGTTTGTTAGTTACGGTTATAACAGCATCTAAATATAACATTCTTTAAAAAATGACACCTGTACACGGGAATCGAACCGGGGACCTTTGGATAAGTACACCAATGCTCTACCACTGAGCTATCCAGGAATAGCATAGAACTCTCCTGAGTCTAAGATGGCTGCGTTATCTCATAGCTCGTGATCACACACATACATATATATATATATATATATATAAATATATATATATACACACATATATATATAGGAGTCAAGAGATTATATATGGTCCCTTCTCCTCTTTACACCATCATTAAATGCAATAGGTCCTTATTAACAATTCTACATTTTGTTACACTATGGGTTTATCACGCCTCGCTTTGGGCGTCAATCGTAACACTATGTGATCAATCGCCCTGCATTGGGCGTCGATTGAAACACTACCGATTAATTCCCTGATATATGAATGCTGTGATGATGTATAGGTTGTCTAAAGCTCCGTTATCGAGCGCCTATCATCAATGTACGGAAAATATACCGTTTAACCAGCTGTCTAAAGCTCCGTGTTCGAGCACTAATTAAATCGGTATATTAATAAAATTGAAGAAAGAGAAATGTCGATGGCTGTTATTTCACACACGGTTTATTTAAATTACACCTGTTAATTACTTGTACATATTTCAATTAAATGTTTTATATCACTGCACACTTGTGATATTGATGTGACTTATTTTATAATGTGTTAGACTGTGATTGACTCGTGCGTGAGCGGGATCTCGGTGTAGATGTTTGGTCCCGGAGAGAAATGGCGTCTTCTGCCAAATACTATGAAGTTGTTCCCTTTAACAAGAATTGACGCAGTAGATATTTTAACAAGAAAGATGGTATAAAAAATATATTTTAGTGGTGAAATCCTTTTCACATTGTTTCTGAGAAGCTCGTGTTTCTTCATGGATGAATCTCAAAAGGATACTCTACATATATTACTTTAAAGAAAAATTACCTTCATCCATGACTTTTTACATAATTTAGATTTATCCAAACCAATATCATTACAATTTAATAAGTTGTGCCTTATAAATGTAATGTTACTAACGTGAACACATGAAGTGTTATGAAAGGTTGTCTGGTGTGAACGTAGCCTGACTAGAAATCTATTATTACTGATGCATGTGTGACAATGGCGCGAGTAACACGCGCTACCCGACAAACCGCCGCGGAGAAAAACATGTCCCGCTATTTACCTCGCTGATTCAGACAACTGATTATATTACTTTATATCGCTCTGTTCCATTTATTGTAGGGACACGCCGAGTATGGCGCTAGCCGCGCTATTCACGCGGACAAAGCTGGGAACTGCTTTTATCGCCGAGTTGAAAAATAGGTCCAGGGATAGTGTACCGGACTTTGATCCGAGAGCTAGTCTTCATTGTTTGGATGTGTGTGCAATGGGCTGTTTTTTCACATCCTCTTCAGAGGTCAATGTTGGTGCATTCACTTAAAATATACCTTCTCCATACATTATTCTAGAGGTGCGACAGAAGGGAGCGCAAATACTTTAACAGTTTTTATAGAAGTGAAATATTTTGGCCAGAATAAATCAAATATTTCTCCAGTAGCAACATAGAGATTAGTTTTATGCACAAGCTAAAATCAACAGATCTTTAATATCTATCAAGGGTGTCCTGGAATTTTATCAAAACTTTTCCTCTTTATTTAAAGGTTTTGACAAAATTCCAGGACACCCTTGACAGATATTTAAGATCTGTTGATATTAGCGTTTGCAGAAAACTAAACTTTATGCTGCTGGAGAAATATTTGATTTATTTTGGCCAAAAAAGGTAATGTTATAAAAACTGTAAAATTACTCGTGCTCCCTTCTGCCGCACCTTAACATAACTTGTCTTGACTGGTTCAGTTTTACACAGCAAACAACACGACTTGTCTTGACTTGTTCAGTTTTACACAGCAAACAACACAACTTGTCTTGACTTGTTCAGTTTTACACAGCAAACAACACGACTTGTCTTGACTTGTTCAGTTAACAAACAAACAAAACATTTGTAGTTAGCTTAGTTATATATATAATACTCAATGTTGGCATTAAAACATATCAGTAATAAGTGGATACAAAATAAACAGCAAATAAAACTTTTCAAATAAATTAATAGTTTATATTAATGAAATGATTATAGCCTAACTACAGTAGCCCCATGGCTTCTTTGGTGCTGACTGACAGCTCACAGCTGACTGCTAAAAGCTGTAAAAAGTTACCACACCAAATTATGTATACCTACGCCGAACCATATGATCTGCAAAAACGTGTTTAGCAGCTGCCACTTTTGACGGTCAAAATTTAGGTATATACCTAAATGTTGGCTGTGAGCTGCCAGTCAGCACCAAAGAACCCATGGGGCTACTGTAGGTATACCCTGATTTTCTTTGGAAGAACAGTAGAGAAAATTCAATATTTTATTGCGGCCAACATTGACAACATTTTACCATATTATTAGTGTTATTTTACAGGTATTGGTAATATCTATAAAAAGTAACAGCTGCAGATAACATAACTTGATGTATGAATCTATTAACATTGTTTTGGTAACTTTAGTAACTAACTTCTACTGTTCTTCGTACCAAAATCATACTATAGTAAGAAGCGGTGCTAAAAAAGATGAAAAATTACTTTACCAAAATTACCTGCCTGTTTTAAATATTATTGAACGGTTAAACTGTATTATTATTTTTTCTGGTGCCATTACATTAGCTCGTTATCATTTCAGTTCGTCTGATATTGTCTGTAAAGTCGATGCTTACATTTTTGAATTATTCCATAAGTGTACTCTTATAACTTAATCTCGCTCCTAGAAACTAATTTTAAACAGTATTTTTTTCTCTGCCTCCCCAACAAAAGAGGAAAAGTAGAATATAAAAAGTGATGTTTAAAAAGTGCAAATTGAATCTAATTTGCAAAAAAAAAAAGTCTTTGTCGCTCGTTGAAGTGCTCTCATTAAAGCCCCCTCTCGCCCCTCCCCCCTTACTCCCCATCAATCCGCCCTCACTAATTGGTCCTACAGCCCTCCCTCCTTCCCCTCACCACCCGGGTGACAATCTGATGATAAAAACTGATGCAGCATTTTCCAAATTACGTGCACACACAGGATTTAACCCCCCCCCCCCCTTGTCCTTGACAGTGTTAGTAGGGGCTTGTGACAGTTCTTGGGGTACAAGTGTTGGATACCCCTGAATCTTGTGTCNCTTGTCCTTGACAGTGTTAGTAGGGGCTTGTGACAGTTCTTGGGGTACAAGTGTTGGATACCCCTGAATCTTGTGTCTGGGCCTCGGGTACATGTGTACCTCACCTGGAGCAGGGGGTGCCCAACGTTTGGGAAGCCAGTGACAGTTCTACCCGCTTCTGGTGGCCGAAAGGTCTAACGCGCTACTTTCGCGGTAGACTAGACTGCCGATGACAGGGAGATCAAGGTTCTAAACTAGATCGGATGAATTAGGGTGTGGATTTTCCACTCTTCCTCCATGAAAATGTGGGTACACTTTCTCTAAATATAACCTTCCTAATCCCTAAAACAATTAGTACATAAGCATATAACCCGAACAGGTAGTAAGACGCGGGGATAAAATAAAATAAACAAATTAGAAATGACAATTCTGAAACTAAACACATACTATATACATATTTTGTGTTTACTTAGAAAGAAATGTATAAATCAATACAATACCTTAAAAACAGACGCAAAAATTCAACACATGTTCCCTCTTAATTAACAATGATGAACAACTTTTATTATTATTATTATTATTATTACCGCGTCTTACTACCCGTCCGGGTTATACGCACTTACGCTAATGTGTAATGGTAGGGTGATTGTGAGATGAAATGGAGGACCTACAGTTTAACGTGGGATCCGAACCACGGTGGAGGCTTGGCATTCCCCACATTCACAAGATGTCTTGTCAGAGGTGAAGGAAGGGTTTGGTAATCAGATAAGTCTGTGCCGGGACCGAGGATTGAACCCCGGACCCACCAGCATAGAAGTCTGATACCTTACCCCTAGACCGCCAGGTCACCCAACTTACATAAATCAAAAGTTTAACCAGTGCGAACAGTAAATCGGTTCACTTGAATCCTATCGAAGGGTGACCTGGTGGTCTTAGGGGTGAGGTGTTCGATCCTCGGTCCCGGCACAGATTTATCTGATTACCAAACCCTTCCTTCACCTCTGACAAGACATCTTGTGAATGTACACGTTAAACTGTAGGTCCTCCATTTCATCTCACAATCACCCTACCATCACACATTAGCCTAAGTGAGTATAACCCGAACGGGTAGTAAGACGCGGTGCTGGTAATAATAATCCTATCGAGGGTTTCTTCCAGCAATGTACCAAGTTGACAACTGAAGGGAAACTATTTGCCCAATTTACAAACTGTCGCATCGCATCGGGCTGTATTTTTATATTCCAGTCAGTCGATCAAATATTTACATTGTTGGGTTACCCAAACAATCACAGCGGACTAAACATTCCTAGTGACGAGGAATTTCAATTACAAACACAGCGTTATTATCTGTGAAACCAGTAGAAATGTTATCATCGAGGTTCATTGTTGTAGTATGTACGATATTGTTGGGAGCCCAGACGAGTTTTATCCATTGTTGATTCATTTTATTTTGTAGCCGCGTTTCACCTCCCGTTTGGTCTATATGTATTTACACTAATCACTCTAATGTGTAAGTGATTAGTAAGGTAGAATTAAGAGAAAATGTACCCGCATTCACTTGGAAGAATAGTGGGGAAACCATTTAGGTGTTCTGTCTCATGACAGGTCCATGCCTTTTGTCAGTTAACTTAGACCTCCAATCCTCCTTCAGCTCCCAGAGGTAGCAGATACACTCACACAGGCTTGATATGGAGGTGAATTAATTTTACTCATAGTATTTAACACAAATACATTCTTAAAACGAGGTTATACTGGCGGACAATTTATCGACTTAACCTAGAACAACACATACAACAACTAACCCTAGGATGAACAGGATGGAATTAGGGTATGAGTGAGAGAGAAGTCTCATGGCTAGAACAAAGTTACTAGATCTACCCTCATGTATTCATAGTCATGTGATCCACAGCTGTAACTTTTGATACAGTAGCCTCATGGCTTCTTTGGTGCTGACTGACAGCTCACAGCTGACTTCTGAAAGTCAACATTTAGGTATGTACCTAAATTTTGACTGACAGAAGTGACAGCTGATAAACACATGTTTTTGCAGATCATTTGATTCGGCGTAGGTATATATAGTTTGGTCTGGTAACTTTTTAAAGCTGTCAGTTTGCACCAAAGAAGCCATGGGGCTACTGTAGATACTATAATTACCTATAAAATAACAAAAACATTAAAATATTTAAATTATTATATTTGTTAGTTACGGTGATAGACGCATATATATCATTATCTTTGAATTTAAAAATGACACCTGGACTCTGGACTCGAACGCGGGACCTTTGGCTTAATACGCCGATGCTCTAACCACTGAGTTATTCAGGAGTCATCCCGTGCCCAGGGCCATTCTTCACTCATATTTTAAGGCAGAGTCTGTGATGGACATGAGTAAATTGTCCGCAATATATATGTGTGACCGATTAGTATCACGAGCCATCAGATAACGCAGCCATCTTAGACCCGGGAGGGCTTTCAGCCGCTCCAGAATAGCTCAGTGGTTAGAGCATTGGCGTATTAAGCGAAAGATCCCGGCTTAATTCCCGTGTCCAGGTGTCATTTTTCTATTTAAAGAATAGAATATAGTAAAGTCATCAATGATTAAAAGACTTTTCAACGAAAATTTGACGTAGCACCCTGATTTTCGAAGCCAGGACTCGAACCTGTAGGAGTTGGTGCCGGTGTTCCCCTTAACGTGGGCTGGTAACCATGGCAACCACGACTCCGCGAGTGGGGTTAGGGTTGGTCACTGCTGCCTGCAGTCTGAAACGGGGAGGGAGGGGGTTGCAACCCTTGTAACTGCTACAATATCACACACATCCACATTTCCGTGACAAGAATAGATTAACAGGAACAACTGCTCCTACTGCAGTCATCGGTCCCTTGGTGCCTCTTCTGTCGCCACTAGGTGCCTCTTCTGTCGCCACTAGGTGCCTCTTCTGTCGCCACTAGGTGCCTCTTCTGTCGCCACTAGGTGCCTCTTCTGTCACCACTAGGTGCCTCTTCTGTCGCCACTAGGTGCCTCCTATGTCACCACTAGGTGCCTCTTCTGTCACCACTAGGTGCCTCTTCTGTCGCCACTAGGTGCCTCTTCTGTCACCACTAGGTGCTTCTTCTGTCGCCACTAGGTGCCTCTTCTGTCGCCACTGGGTGCCTCTTCTGGGAGGACACTAAGAGGGGAGAGAGGTGTATTGGAGCTACCAAAATTTTAATGTGAAATTATTACGTACAACTTTTTATTTTGCTCCACGTCTGTCTGTCTGTCTGTCTGTTCTCAAAATACGTATTTAATTAATTAGGGATTATAATTTAAAGAAACTGTACCAGCATTTGCGGTTTTAGAGGGAAGGAGGGAGAGGAATGTATACAACCATTAATAGACACCATCCTCTATTTCACCCAATGTCGTCCAGTTTTAATGTTTTCTTAACCAATTATTATTACAACGCAAATGTTTATCGCGGTTAATTTATTGATATTAATTTGTAATTACAATTTCAAAGAGAAAATATTGTATTTTAAAATGTGTTTGATGATGACGTTGTGCAGTGGTCGCTCCATTTCCAGTAAACTGACTGTTTGGCGGGTTGACGATACTGCAGGGGTAGAAACCACCCCTCTTTCACTGCTTGCAGACACAGCGGGGCGTGGGACACACAAAGGGTGCTCTTCCTACCCCCTACCAAGTCGTGACGCAACCAGCGCGACTGATCAAACTAGCACCCCTTGCCATGTCGTGACGCAACCAGCGCGACTGATCAAACTAGCACCCCTTGCCATGTCGTGACGCAACCAGCACCCCTTGCCATGTCGTGACGCAACCAGCACCCCTTGCCATGTCGTGACGCAACCAGCGCGACTGATCAAACCAGTACCCCTTGCCATGTCGTGACGCAACCAGCGCGACTG
>CABFOW010002913.1:0-11787 GCA_902141385.1 Timema californicum
ACTAAACCTCCACTAGGTATCAGAATAATCACTTGTTCATACTAAACCTCCACTAGGTATCAGAATAATCACTTGTTCATACCTATCTTCCATCAATTAGCAGGGCCCGAATTTTGTTGACATAAAAATAATTAAATTGTGACCTTAAAGTTCTAAATTTTTACTTAAATTTTTCAAATAGTGACCTAAAAATACTAATAAAAACTTGCAATAAGCATACAACTAAATCAAACATGCACTTTACATAACTGGAAAATACATATTCAAATGAAAAATTATTAACATAAAACAATCTACCAAATATTGTATTTATTTAGAAACATCTGCTTCAGAAGTTATTAGCTACACCCTCCCAACGCAACCTAGTTGCAGTGTCTCGCCTGGAATATTTACCGAAGTTAGCTATCAACAATGCTCCTGAAGCCTTCGACATAACTATCGAGAGATGTGCTCCACTCTTGTTCCCATTAGTATAGAGTAGTTTTCTTGGGAGGACAGTGAAGGCATATCTTGGCTCCACCTCACATGGCTGTCTAGAGAAACTACTACGAGAAGCTGATCAAATAGTTTCCATTGAAATGTTTGGTTTTGGTATTCATGAGTGTAACACAATTCCAGAGGGAAAAGGTCTACTAAAGGGGAACAGCTACCAGACTCTTTGTTAAAACACATAAGATTAAGTGCCAAGCATTAATGTGTTTTGTTTAGTAAAGCTCACACCTCATGTCACCTTGATGTGTCCTTCATTGATATATAGAGAAGAAAGAGGGATTCTGTAGTGATGTAAAGGTTTTCCTCTGAAATACTGCTACAGACACTTGTTGTTAGCCTGAAAGGACCTCATGAAGATGTTCTTGTAAGGGCATGCAAGACAGTGTTTCAAAGATCACATGTTTTGCAAACTACCGCCAAGTTAACGGGTTTATCGTGCTGAAAATAATAACAGTGAGACAAGATCTTTTTGAAGGAAGAATCATTATGAAGCATTCCATGATTGTTTTCAAGTAGATATTAAAGGGGTTAGAAATTCTTTCCAGTGCACTATAGAAGCCTTAGAGCAAAATATTATTACAAGCTACAGCACATTTCCTCAAAGCCCATGTCTATGAGAGTTACGTGAAGTAGTATGAAGAGAGTATGGGTCCTATTTAGGTCCTGATAGGTGCAGACACCATTGGGAGGCTTCTCACTGGTCGCAAGTGCATTTATACTTGTGGAGTAACTTTTGATGTTGAAACAGAATTGGGTTGGACACTAAAAGGCAAGGTACAAAACATTAATATATAATACTCCATTTTAGCACCAGTTGTTACTATTTTGCATTTGACAGAGGCTAATATTGAAGAGTTGTGGAGTCTGGAGACAGAATTCCTGACCCTAGTGAACAAAAAAGCAGGGTTGAAATACAACGGAATGTATTGAGACACTTTTAACATACTGTTTGTGTAAAGGTTGATATGCGTTATGAAGTTAACTTTTCTGGCAGTATAATTGCTGTATCTTGCCCTCACTGAATGCGTACGTCTACACAGCACAACTACAACAAAACGTCTAAAAGCCCAAAGACTGTGCAGGCTACGATCAAGTTCTTTGGGACTGGGAGGGCTCACTAGTATCACTTCACATCTCACTACTCTCCTTGTCGACCTGTAGGCTGTGTTGGCTAAAGAAACAGGGGCACCATCTCTCAATGATTGATTTCTAAGAGGGACCTAATTTGATTGAGAAAATGATTGATATAACTGCTATACTACTTAGATTCTGAGAAAACAAGTTTGCAATTTCAGCAGATATTCGTCAAGCATTCCTGCAGATCATTGTAGGTCTAAAAGACAACTATTTACAGTTCCTATGGTGGGTTGTAAACAGTAAAACTATAAAAGTACTCCAGCATACCACGGTGATTTTAGGGGCAGTGTTAAATCATCATTAACAGAATCGGGCAAAGATACGAGGAAAGGAAGACTTTGTCATTAGACTATTGAAGAAATGTTTCTATGTATAAGATGTAGGGATGAGTGTCAATACAACTAAGGCACTGGAATAATTCGTTTTGGAAACAAAAGTTTTAATGGCTGCTGGCAGATTTGATCTGTGTGTTTGGATACATATAGGAACTGAACGACCTGTTTCCAAAATACCTGGACTTAATGTGGGATCCTAAAGAGGATGTTTTACAGGTGAACTTAATGTTTTAAGAAGGAAAAGGTTCTAAACGTGACAACTACTGTTGCTAGTACAGCGTCTCTTGATCTCATTAGTGTGGTTGCTTTTGTGAGTATTCAAGTGAAGATGATTCACTGAGCCATATGTGAGAAAAATATTGCTTGGGATGTAGAGTTGGAAAAGAACTTCTGCAAAATGGATTTAGGACTTATTACTGTTGAAGGGGTTACAAATTTCTCATTGTTTGGTAAGTAAATTATTATTATTATTATTATTATTACCGCGTCTTACTACCCGTTCGGGTTATACGCACTGGTAAGTAAAGAAGAATGCAGCATCCATGTATTATCTGATGCATATAAATATGTGTGTACTGGTGTAATTGTTGTGCAATATCTAACATTGGGAACACTGTTATGTTAGTGTCTTGCTAATCCTAGCAGAGTCACATCTAACACCTCATGAATGTTTAACAATACCTGGACTGGAATTGATGGGTGCAACCACATGTACACGTTGGATGCACTTCACAGCGTGGAGTAGTGTGGTCTGGTTATTCTACAGTACTCACCTGGATACAACATGATGGGCAGTGGTCAGTATTCATGTTATACAGGGTGAATTAAACAAAGATGTATATATCAGCTAAACAAAATGTGGCAAGATAGTTGATGTCATCAAAACAGATAGGAGGGGCTAACATGCCTCAAGGAACTTGCTAGATGACATTACAGGGCACAGCCATCTGTGAACAAATCTAGAAACCATTGTAAGGTTGGTTGCTAAGGATGCCAACAAAAGGGTTGTTATTGAAGCTGGATTTGGAGAATAACTGTAGAGGAACTGTCTTTAGCTGAACTAAAAGTGTTCGCACTTGTTCAATCTGATTCATTTCAAGGTTTGAATGACAAACGGTTTGAGTGTCTCATTATTTATGAAGACAACAATGGCATGTTAAGAATGAGGAAAAGACACATTATTTCAAATTTCTTATAACGTTATCCATTAATCATCCTGTCCAGCAACTTATTTGGAACGGATATGTTCAACTTTACCATGCTTCTGTTCAGATCCTTCTATACTCACTGAAAGAACAATTCAATTCTGGGTGGATGGAGAACAGTAGAATCTCTTATTTATAAATGTGTAAAATCTCGCCAACAGAAGGAAAATGTTGACTACCTATCCCAGCACCTTTGCCTGAGAATCGGGTTAAAGATGTGTCTGTGTTTGAGATTAGTGGAGTGGACCTTGATGACTGTTCACATGTGACACATATAGGGCAGTTCCATTGGAGCTGGGGACATCTCTATCCACTGACACATTTTTACAAGCTCTTCAGCGACTTATAGCTCGATGTGGAAGACTTGCCATCATGTATAGTGATAATGGGACATATATCTTGTTGATACAGACCATTTGTTCAATAAAATGAGGTGGAGGTATGTGAACCGATACAGAATTGCACCTGTAAATTCAACCCTCTGTAGTACTGCCTTGTGGGGATGTGGGTGGGAGACTGATCTGAATATTAAGAAGAGTTCTAGGAAAGAAATGTCGACAATGGTGTGTGATTTTGAGGCAACTCTCAATTCACAATATTGTACATACTTTTCTTCAGATACTCCATTAACTCCCTCCATGTTTCTCCAAGAGCCTAGATGGATAGGTGCTTCTCACTGTGAGGAAGCAGATAAATGGAGTCTCATCGCAGAACCAATCATCCACAAAGTTTACAAGAAGAGCTTTGAGCCTATTTTCAACAAAAGTATTTAGGCCTTCTCATGAAAAAGAAACACCCTAAACAAAAAATAGTAAACTTTCATGTGATAGTGTGGTTTTAGTGGGCCCAAACAACAGAAAAAGGATCGACTGGCCATTAGTACAGATTCTTGAACTCATCCCTGGGGTTGATGGAGTCACCTGGTTTGCTCGACAAGACAATGATGGGCGAATCTCTTCGCCCTTTACGAAAAGTTTACCCTCTAGAATTGGAGCGAGTGAAAAGCTTTTGATAAATCAAACTATTTATAAGCCTGTTGAAGAGACCAGGCCAGCTCGGCAGAATTTCTTTGTGGAGACTGACCAGGTGCGAAGATTGGTGAAAATACCATCATGTTACATTGATGAATTGTATGTTATGTTTTAATGGAGAAAAAAAACAATACTATGTTCATTAAATTGTGTGTGTTATAACTTTTAGTATTTTATCTGTTAATTAAAGTTTAAAGTGTCTTATGTTGAGAATTGTTCTCATGGCGGAAGGATGTGAAGACTTAGAAATAACTTTTCTTGCTTTATTATTGGTTTTATCTTGGTATGTGTTTCATTACTATTGTTATCAATGTTGGATTTGTGTAATCTACAGTAATATAGAGGACTTGGATTCTTTATTCTTTCCAAGTTATTTCAATAGTATTTTCTCATTAATAAATCATTCCTGAATGATGTCTACATGACGGGTATTTTATTCTGAAACTTAACAGCCACATTACATTTTCTTGTTTGGTTCTTTTCTGGAGAACATTCTTTATATTTAGACCTATCGGAACTCCAAATTTTAAATTTCTCTGATGTTTAGAAGTGTTTGGATAACTTATTTGGAAAGACATATCAAAACTATATCAAATTAGGATGTTCTGCATACAGCTGCACTTTTAATATATTGATTATTTTAAAATATCAAGATAACACAGACAATCAAACCAAATACATCAAACAATAGATTTTAAAAAATCTTTATACAAAACATTAGTTAGCTCATAAACTGAGTGCACAAACAAACGAAATCCACATAAAAGGCAATATTTGCATAAGATATGATAGTGAGAAGATAAATGATATACATTGTGACAAAACACATAGGATATGATGATAGTGAGAAGATAAATGATATACATTGTGACAAAACACATAAGATATGATGATAGTGAGAAGATAAATGATATACATTGTGACAAAACACATAAGATATGATGATAGTGAGAAGATAAATGATATACATTGTGACAAAACACATAAGATATGATGATNGGGGGGGAAGTAATTGGTGAAAATCTTAGCCCACTATTTCTTGGATACAATTTTAAATTTTAAAATTCTACTTATTTTGTATTATTAGTGTCTTTTAACCCACATGATTAAAATATTCCACTACACCTAGAAACTTTTTTTAGTGATAGTTTTTGAGATTTTAGCTCTCTTCCTCCCTATTTTCCAAATCTTTATTATATTTGTTTATACTTCTCTAGTTAGCCGGGATAACAAATTTCAATTCTCTATCACACCAAAAATGGTACTTTTTAGGTTTTGGAAATTTCCATATTCCACTGTCCAATCCACTGAACCTGGTTTTGAAATTATAAATGTTCAGACTATTTTGGTTATTTAGGGTGGCCCCTAAACATGTATGTAAATATTTAAATTTCCCACCATTTGGAAAGATTTGATTTTATCAGCAATTTGTTTACTGCCTATGCTGGAGATATTTGAGTTTGAATATTGGTTGGGTGTCCTAGGGTGGTTTTTCTCTCCCTTCATGCAAATACGAGTACACTTCCTCTATAGTCTAGTCCTCTCCATCCCTAACACATTAGTTTAGTGATAACATAAGCATACACACGAAACGGGTAGTAAGACATCGTATTCCATATAGGTGAGGTTTTATATTTCAAAACAGTTGTCATTGAGGAGTTGTATCAGTTCCTTGAGTGACAGTTAAATGTCTGCACATCCAGTAGTTAACCAACAGTTCTGAATAGTGGCCATCGCTACTCCTCGAATTGTTGGCATGCAACAAAGTAACCTGTCTGTCTTTGCTTGCTGCAACTGGGGTTTGAAGCCTGAGCCTGTAGGGCGGGGTGGTATGACTTTGATTGCTCATTGTGTTTGTTTATCTACCAAAATAAGGATTATGGTAGATAAACAGTTTTTCAAATCCCAAGTTCAAACAGTAATATTGGTTTGTTTTCAATAAGTTAAAAATTCTGTGACATATTCCCTTGGACGTTTTAGTTCTTAGGCTCATTAAAACAGGTTGACGATTAATAATGAATAAAAGTTGTATCATATAAGCCCTAATGAAATGTATATGATTTAGAACAAATTCTTTAGATTAATTCTAGTCATATTTTCGCTACAACCGAGTCACCAAATCCAGACTTGATGAATGTATATAATTGTGATTGTAAATAACAACTATAGCGATCACACCCCTAGGTTTCTTTGACTACACACCCCTAATCCGAGCTTGGTTCTTTGTAAATATGCGGGGCAGTGGTCACACAGTCCTATGAATGTTTCAAACTCTCAAAGCTCACTGAATACATGTCAGCTATCACCATTATGTTTTCTGGTTTCTGAGTTGTCCACATTAGTGGGTTTTGTTTGCTATTCAATGACTGAATATAGTGAGTGGTATCATTTTGTTCGAAAGGCTGTGCAGTACCAGAAAGTGATGGAGGCTCTCTGGGAACCACGACTGGGCCATGTGGGGTAGCAGGGAAAGGGGCAGGGTTAACTGCATAAAATCTACAATGTCTCTTTATATATCAAGTTTACACACATTGCTCATAACAAAAAAGACGTATAATTAAATTTACTATAATATTTGTAGAAACACTAATTATCCAAAACATGTAGTTTAAGAAATATTGATAAAATATTAATCACACAGACTAATTCACAGATTAAATTTTTTAAATAGTTAAAACTGTAAAGAATGAGTGTTTGACTAAAAATGTTTCATTTCTTAACTTCCCACTAATGTTTTAAACCATAATATATTTTATATAATTAATTATATGAAATAGTAGTTATTTTTTCAGAGCAAACTATGCTAGTTTCAAGTCACTTATCAAACAATGCGATGACCTGATTATTGGCATCCCATGCCATGCACTATTCCAAGAAGTGTCAGGCCATCAATACGATTATAAAAGTTGATGTGCCATTTTAAATCAAATCAGCAGCAACCCTTAACTATTTTTGGATGATGGTTGCAAGTACTTATGTGAGTGATATTTGGTTATCAAAAGAAGTGCTGTTAATATGGTTTGATCATGATGAATAAAAGTTAAAAAAAAAAGTAAAATATAAGTCTTGCCTTCATCTCCAACTGAGGTGCAATACACAGTCGTGAAGCAATTAGAAAAAAATTAATGAAAAGTTGAGGTTTTTTGTGATAAAGGTGATTGTCACAGATCTCATTTTACATAGACCTTTGAAGCACCTTTAAATGGTACTATCTTGATTCCAAGTGAATTACATATAATAATGTCAGTGTTAAGTGAAACAACATAACATTCTTTATACAAAATGTAACACACCCTTAGAGCGCAACATGCAGCAACATTGCCAGGAATGTATGATACCCTTAGAGCGCAACATGCAGCAACATTGCCAGGAATGTAAACACACCCTTAGAGCGCAACATGCAGCAGCCTTGCCAGGTACGCATGCACTTTCTGGAGTCCGCTCACTCTCTGGCTATAGTGTGACATCAAGTAGATGTGACATATCCAAATCTTTATATCAATTCTAGATGAAAAGAGGCAAATCACAGGTACAGGCTGGTAGTTTGTGACTGTTCTTGTGGCCCTCCACAACTACTTAGTTGTGCTATATTCTTTTAGTCCATCAACATGTGCTCCATCCGATAGCTTTGGATAATGTGGGAGTTGAGCTACAACATGTGGATGAGTAAATGATTTGCTTATTTAATAAGCTTATTTTGTTTAGTTAGTGATGACCATGCTCATTGTTAAAGTAAGGGGGGGGGAAAGGGGGGGGGGGTGTAGGACACTTGTCCCCCAGGCAGGCATCAGGCTGTATTTATAAACCAAACTGGAAGAACAGCTATGAATGATGAGCTGAACGAGATTGATTGTTGGAGCTGCAGAGAATGAGGGATGTGTCATTTGTTCTTCCAACACAGTCGACCCCAGGAAATATTCAATACCAACAAAGTTGTCCTTTCGGGTGTGAGTACTAATTAAAAAAACAAGGCCACCGGCAGCTAAGCTAGTCTCAATATAGGTAGAATTATATACTATAAATAAATAAAAACACCTGGAGTGCACATCTTCATACATCCCTCGGTTCATTTGAAAAGTTTCTTGGTCTGAAGTGACATTGTTATCACACAAATGTACTCAAGATTTTATTTTATTATTTCCTTGTCTTCTCTGGAGCTAAAACTGCTTTATACTTGGAGAATAATTCTATAAATATAATTATTTAGTATGTAAATGTAAGATTAAATAAATATATATTTAATCATTACCTATGTGTAAGTTTTATTATGTTAGATAAACATGATTGGCCTACTAATATGAATTTTAAAAAATATATAGTTTCTCTCTTGACTTAATACTGGAATGTATTTTGTAATTAGCCTACTCTTTGGAAAGCACTTGATTTGGTGATCAAGTAAGATATAAAAAAAATAATTTTACATTTAATATGAGAATACTAGATTATCATGTTTTTAAGAGAAAATATTTAAAAACATCAATTTTATTTTATTTTAAAACAAAGTATATTGCTTATATATTAACTGGACATCCATCCAAGCTATATTTATGTGAGATGTTAGTGAAATCGACACAGGGTTTTGTTGTGTCAAAGAAGAACATAGAGACCAACTTATTTATAAAACGTGATTGCCTTATAAAGACTCAAAAACACTTTAAAGTGAATAAAATAGACTTTTCAGGACTATGAATATTCAATAAATACTAAAATATAACACAAACCAAGAAAATAATATGACCTTAAATTCAACAATGATAAAAAAAGACAGAAAATGACCTATAAAATACACATTTCTAAAACCAGAGACCCACCTTGGTGGCGTAGTTGGCTAATGCGCTTGTCGTGTTGAGTTCGACTGCTGAGGACGGGGAGATCGAGGTTCGAATCTCGGTCGGGTGAACTGGGGGGGGAGGGGGTCCTAAATGGTTTTCCACTCTCCTTCCACACAAATGCGGGCTCACTTCCTATAATTCAACCTTCCCAGTTCCTAATCCATTAGTGTACTTAAAGCGTGTAACCTGAACAGGTAGTAAGACGCGGTGATAAATAATAATATTATAAATAAACCAGAGGGTCATGAACAAAGTTTATGTACCTATGAGCATTGTATGTGGTGAACCCAAAACCACTTTTTCTTACAAACGTCCATGAACAATCATTGTCTGTTCATTGATTATTACCAAACCTCCCTGAGCTATCATTATGATCACTGGTTCTTACCAAACCTCTGTTTTTTAATTCTCTTGTATGTCCATCCATCCATCCTTTGTTCATAAAACTAGCATATACTTGCAACTGTGCTGGCATTATAGTCACTTTTAAAACTATCATTTTTACTCCCAATATTCTTAATTTCCCAAACACAGAAGAAATCACACAATTATTACATAGAAGTTAGCATGATGATATTTCTGTATCATCAGAATTAGACACACAGAAACTCTGTATTAATTGAAGGAAATAAAGTAACAACAACTATGGCAATGCCTTGAGGAGCGAGCAGTTACAGGCTGTTACTGGAACACACCACATGTCCGTGGGAGACACACATACTGGGGACATCACTACCTGCCACCTACAGAGTTAGTAGTCATCACAGGAAATTGTATATATTTAAACTGGTCTGATAGATCCCATAGTGCAGCCTATCATCGCATTTGTCTCTCTGATAAAAGTTTTGCAGACTTTTTACCTCTAAAAGGGTCTCATTATACAGTTTTGGTGACTTCACATTACACAATAAAATGATGAGTGCTCAAATTTTAATTGTAGAGCATGGGTGAGTAAACCAAATGTACTAAGGGAATTCAAAAATGTTACAGATTAGTGCCTATGGACATGCACTGTAAGAGAATTATTGCGCTTTGAACTGGTCTAAAATACAGTTGTCAATTTAACTCACAGATTGCTAGCTCCTAGAACCACAAAAGAGGCTTGTTTTGCAGAAGTAGATCGGGATATCCTTGAACATGACGCAAATGTGGGGGTTATTCAAGGACACCTTGCCTTTGTGCTCTGCTAAAACTCCATTACAGAGTTTCAGTAATCTATTGACAAATAAGTTTAGTTCTTTCTTCGCACAGGCAGATGCGCATTTTGGCTGGAAGGGAGATTTTCACAACCCCGGAACATATGTAGGATAGTAACCTCGTGATCTCTAGTGATTCTCATGACAGGTAGAGCTTGATAGAACGAAATGGTGAGGCCTCGTATGAGAACAATGTGGCTTCTGAGATATCTCGTAGATCTATCTTGATCTTCTTTGTACTCTCATTACATTATATCAGATATAATTTTCACAGCAATTTTAATGTGTAGCTCCCTCGATACATAGCATATGGCGATTTGGTCATTAGAAAAACAAAAAGGTAATTTAAATGTAGCATATGTTCTGCTGCTCCCTTTTAACAAAGTAGTGACTATACCTGATAAAGCCACTGCAAAGGCAACACATCCCTCAAACCTGATCTTAGTCAAGAATAGATTAATGATAAAAGTATTTCCTTTACCTGCCGGCGCACCTTGAAAAAACACCTTTTCTACAGAATCCTGAATACTCTGATACTTTGATGTCACGGTAAGCTGTTTTGTGTTCAATATTTCAAGTTTGTAATAGAATTGGCAGGTCCTGTGTTGTCTAAAATATTCACTCTATAAATAATGATGTACAACTTGTTGGGTAGAAGGAGATCCAAGTCGATCACGGTCTTTTCCTGGAGACCTTACAATTTGGTTGAGCTCAGTCGAACCTGCATTAAGAATATCTTCAGTGAAGTCCACATTTTCTACAGCTCGATTTGTTCTGATTCTATGTTCAATATATTCCAACATACGTTTCCTGTTGTAACGATAATTCTCTCAAAATATCGGTACAAATGCTCCGCCGGCTACAGGATGAGTTGGGGGTGGGTTGGAGTTTGCGGTAACCAATGGGATGTAGCGAAGGGACAGAACTGACATGCACGAAACATCAGGGGTGGGGGGGGGACCTGATTCAATGGGCGCCACTTGGGTCAGCCGCCAGTCACGGTGACCGCAAGGAAAGTCCAGATTAACTCCCTACATCCTGTTAGTTAGCCTGAACATGAATTTTCCAATACAGAGATTTCCTTTAAAATTAATAGAAATATGAGCTTGTTCAGAAAGTTACACAACTTGGATAACTCAAGAGAAATTTATAGGTACATAGGACTGATCAAAGACAAAAAAAAGATTATTAAGTGTGAGTTAAGGTGAAGTAAACCCCAAGGTGAAACCCTCTTAAATACAATTTCAAGGATTGAGCAAAACCAAATCCGTTGCCCTCTATAGGCCGAAACATCAACTAGACTTTCAAACTCTTGATTAGGGCTGAGTAACATTAAAAGTATTAACAAGATTTAATAGGCTTCAACACACACTATAACTCCTTGATGGGATTAGCAAAATCATAAGTGTCAATTAGCCTCTATAACTCCTTAAGAGGATTAACAAAATAATAAGTTTCAATACACACTATAACTCCTTGATAAATTTAACAAAATCATATAGATCCAGACACATGTGCACAAATATATATATATATATATATATATATATATATATATA
>CABFOW010002913.1:11926-31151 GCA_902141385.1 Timema californicum
ATATATATATATATATATATATACATATACATACCCAGTAGACTTCATGAACACCAAAAAGTATATATGCAGGGAGAGCACAGGCTTAGGCACAAACCCTAGACTCCAAGATTAAGAGTGCTGTGCACTACCGACAGAGTTGGCTGCGGGTTCACTCAAAGATTACTAGAGCTGAGTGACCAAGCTGGTCGTTAGTCCAGCCAGTTAGGGCCTGATATGAACCTTAAGATCCCAGAAGGGGGTGAATTGTATCCATAGATTAATTCCCGTAAATAAATGACAGGTCCGTATAGAACTGCCGTTGCAACTTGCGTGGCTTGACCCCGGTCTGGCCACCCGTGGGAGTCCGGAACTCTTCCCGCAGGATCATAGTAGGCCCAAAACTCCTACATGTCCTTCAGGACAAAGAGTCTGGGGACCGGATAGTAAAGCCATCCGCGTAGCCCCGGGTGGGAAGACCCTGAGTAACATCACGTGTTAAAATAAAGCAATAGTACTCAGTTTCCCTGTACGTGCATTAATAATACATAAACCCAAACAATAACGTTCTCAATTTGAACAGAGGTGTACATTTAATTAAATTCACAGATCGAGCACATTTAAGTGTGTGCTGTCTGCCCAGGTACGGAGGTCCAATCACAAGAATCTAAGCCGCCTATGGGGATTTTAAAATTTAAAAATCGGGCCTAATTCTACATTTAGGCCCAGAAGAAAGAATAAGTAAAGTTAGATAAATATAATTAGCAAACCAGTAAGAATCAAGCACAACACTAGATATCCTGCTTTAAGTGAACAGGCACCCATTGCTACTAAACATACCCTAGAAAGGGGCTTCTTCGAGACTCGATAACACTCAAAAGAAAAAAATATATATAAAATAATTAATAACACAAGAAAATAAATTCCAAGCTAAGAAATGCACTTGTAAAATAGCTTTACATGTCGGAATCACAAGATGGTGGCCGTCTCAAACCTCCTTCGGACATTCGCCAAGAACAGCAAAAAGAAAATTCCTGCCTGTCTTTCGACTGCCCAAAATCATTTTTCTTCCCTCCTCAAAGCTCCACTCAACCTCTGCCCTCTTGCCCCTCCCCTTTTTTCCCCTGTTGCCAACCTTTACTTTCAGCGAACCGTACAGAACTCTTAGTGGGCGGTGCTAGTTGTCATCTTGATCTTCTCAAGCAATATTTCCTCGTAGGTAGATCAAGTAATTGCAGTGGCCATCTAGGATTACTCGAGGGTTCCTCCAATGGCCGCGCTGAAAGCTGATGAATGGAATTTCATCACACTGTGGGTGAGCCGAAGTAACGAAACGTATTACTGTGAGAGTCCCAGTGCCTGGCGAGCTAGTTGATAGGATGTGTGGGCCACTGTACGTCTCTTCAAATGACAGAGAGGACCATCCTTCCTTACTATGGAGGGTTTCTCAACAGACACCTTCATTTGGCACTGGAGTGAGTGAGAGTCTTCACAAAGAGATTATTATTATTCAATTTACAAATCAAACCAATTTTCATTGTTTTGATGACACAGCTAATAAAATCCCTACTAAACGGGCTGTGTGGGGATAGTAATTATTTCCCAACCTTATTTGCGAGGGAAAGTATGAGGATGAATTACACGTCCTCTTCTATTCCTTGTAATTGATCACAAATAGAATTTCTTCTCTCTGATCAAAATTAACCTTTTCTCTTTCCGCCATTCTGAAAATTACCAAAACTTCCTCCACTACTACTAGAAAAAAAAGCACCTCTATTTCTTATCAGAGTTAGAATTACAAAGTTCTGGCCAGACAATGTTCACTTTCACCCTAAAAGGTTGTGTTCTGACCCTGATCATCCCCCATTTTGTTCGACTAAGGTTTACTAGGGTGATCTTACTACCTGTTCAGGCTACATACATATTTATTAATTTACACTGATGTGTTAGGGATGAGGAAGGTCGAATTTAGATTAAATGTACCTACATTTACACGAAGGTAAAGTACAGTGTATCCCACTCGCTACTGAACCCAGCATTTCTTTAATAATTTAAATACTAATGAAGATATTGCACCAATATTTGAACAAGGGTGCTTTCATTGTAACATGGACCTGGTGTGTGGTTCTGTCATTTGGCCGAGGGTGTCTACACAATATGGTGGTTGCTCATGAGTGTGAGCTCATAGCTCTGGAGGAGCGAGTGTCTAGTGTTCCCACCTATTGGAAAATATAATCAATAAAGTCATGTCAACAGCAATTCCTGGAGAAGTTTGAAGGCCGACACTCGCCGAGAAAGTCCAGCATTTGGGCTTTGTCGAAGAAACTGCAAATCAAGGGGACTTTATTGGATGACCATGCAGGATGTCGTCCACAAATGTCAAGAGGACCCAATCCAGCATATGAGGAAGGACTGACTACTGGCGTCTCCCAAGAAGTCATTGTGCTGACTTTCACAGGAATCAGGGTTGTCCAAAAGCACTTGTCAACGTGCTGCGAAAAAAGCAAATCTTCATGCGTACCGTATCGCCATGGTCCACGAATTGAAAGATCCTGATCAAGAGAAAATAGTTTTATACTCTCGATAGTTTCAGACACTTCTTCGGGAAAATCCGGGAATTCTGGACCACATTCGTTTCTCGGATGAGAAGTGGTTTCACCTGTCAGGATAGATTAATTCTTCAAAGTTCCATAGTGAAAATTCCAACGCTATACATTAAGAACCTCTTCATTCAGAGGAGATTAGTGTTGGGTGTGGGATATCCCAGCGGTGCATAATTAGTCCCATCTTCTTGGATTCAATCATCATAACAGCTGCAAATATGAACATCTAAATCACCTTTGTAAATCAATTGGACGACGAGGAACTCTTCACTGGATACTTCCAGCAGGATGTATCTACATCCCACAAATCACCAGTGGTGGCTCGTGTATAGGCACTGTGGAACTGCAGCACCCCCTATTTACACTTGATATTATCAATAACATTTAATATAATGAGTCATTTTTTCTTTAATTCTGTCTTTATTTTTGTAGTACAATATGTATTCCTTAAGCTTAATGTCAGTACTTCAGTAGCCATCCCCCAGTTTATGAAAAGATACAAAACTATTTGTCTGGAACTGTGCGCCTCACAGTGCCAGTGACGTGATGTTTGACTGTTGTGCGCATGCGCAGATAGAAAGGGTATGGGGAGGAAGGAGGGATTGCCAGGTAGAGAGAGCACTGTTGCTCTAGCAGTGCCGGCTCTGGCGTGATGGTGGAAGGAAGTTTTTTTTACTCAGACGTGTTTTGTGCTTAAAAACCGTGTACCATATTCTTGAATGTGATAAAGTGTTTAAGAGTGTAGAGTTAGATTATTATTCGGCTTCCAGATACTCGATTTGATTCATTTTTTTTCAGTTCTTTTATTTAACAAAAAGATTAAATGCGCTTGCAGTACTTTAAATGGAGAAAAATTTCCTCAATTGTCATCCAGAGATCAAGGAGACAATTATTGAACTTTTTGAATGAATAAAAACAAGAAGAATAGATTTAATGTTTAAATGAATAGATCAAGCTTGAACTGCAACAATTTAAATTAAAGTAAGTAAAATATGTTGTTGTTTTTTTGAATATGTTATCAAGTTCCTGAATAAGTTTTCTTTTTATACATCCCCCCCCCCCTTTTCATCATTTTAAAACAAAGGCTAAACATTTTCTGGAGCAGCACCCCCACTAATCTTATCTACGAGCCGCCACTGCAAATTACACACCAGCTTGACCAAAATTCTCTTTGGCCGTTGTGCTCACCCGACCTGACACCACCTGATTACTTTTATCGATATATTTGAAAGTGAGAATTTATCTTAACAAACCACGAACCATGGACACCTTGAAAGCAAACGTTTTCAAAGAAGTTCAGACATTGACAATGGATGTACTGGTAAGGACCTTCTAAAATAGGATGCACTGAGTTCAATACTCTCTAGACTCAATTAGTGGCCACTTCCAGCACTAACATCGCAGTTCTCACAAAATGAGGTAAGTCTGCTTCGAATTGTGTTGCAATATCTTCATTAGTGTTAAAATGCCAGGTTTGGGAGCAAGTGTAGAAAACTACCTTGAGTACAAACAACCAAGATTCGAACCCCAATCACTCTGTTATTGTTAGCCCAGACCATGCAGACACTCCTGCAGGTACAAGGGAGTTGTTCACTGGCGCTAATATCTACTAATAAAAATAATGGATTTGATTAATTTAGTCAAAATCTGAGATTGTGTCAGCATTATCTTATTAAAATAATTATTTAACATTTAATTAATTTTAAACTGTTCACTGTTGCATGCTCCACAAAAAGTTTAACTCACGGTAATCTATCTTTAATATTTCTAGTTATTAATATAATACACAGTGATCATTACAAACAAACAAACATGTAAAGACTAATTTATTATAATCCCCTGCACTGTGACCCCTAAACTATACATCTGATGATAGTTTGAGACAATATTGTAACTATATATAGCTACCTGGGTAGTATGGATGTCCATTGTGAGCTGGCACGCCCTTAAATGGACTCGAAACAGTTCTCAATTACCGACTTTTAGCCAACATTTAGTTAGGATTTTCAAATATGTATAACTTTCACTCTGGTGCTTTGGGATTGGGAAGAGGGTGTTAAACTCTGGAAACTGTTTGAGCACCCTTTGTTGCCTTTCTGCCATAACGTATTAATAACACACATGACAGGAATAATATAAAATACAAATTTAAGTTTTTGTGTTAAACATTCTACTTTATTATAATTCTATAAGCAACTATACTCTCAATCAGAAGTGACAGCTGCAGATTATTATTATTATTATAGTGATATTTTTGAATGTTAAATATATATCTATATTCTTGCATTCATTCACTTTAAAATATATCCCCAGGGATAACAGCTCACTACAATTTTAAACTCTTCAGATTTTTGCTAAAAAGAGTAAAGCTAAATCGTGGAAGTTAGTTTTTTAAGGATGTTTTCTAAACATAGGTTTGGCATAAAACTAATTAATTATTTATATAATTAGAACCATTCATAGAATTGAGGCTAGTGTATTGATATGTCTATAATATTGTTTTTAAAAACTACTAAACAATGTAAGGGGATACAATTCTAACCATTTGTCCACTATAGGCGTGGATCAAATCTTTTAGGATTGGTAAGCCATAATTTAAAATATTTGATTACATAATGTGCTTTTAAGGAGAATCGTGCACGTTATAGATTGTTCATTTGCCGAATTGATAGTTTCAAATGAGTCCAAGATCTTCTTACCCTCCTAATACACTGACCTTGACAATTTGGCCACGAGGTTTTATCAGTTCAAATACACTGACATTGACAATTTGAACACAAGGTTTGATCAGTTCAAATACACTGACATTGACAATTTGGCCACGAGGTTTGATCAGTTCAAATACACTGACTTTGACAATTTGAACACAAGGTTTTATCAGTTCAAATACACTGACATTGACAATTTGAACACAAGGTTTTATCAGTTCAAATACACTGACATTGACAATTTGAACACAAGGTTTGGTCAGTTCAAATACAGCCGCACACCAATAAACATGTACTTCATTCTATTAACCACCAGGTGAGCAAATATAAGAAATAAAACTATTTATCTTCTGTGAGGTAATTGCGACCGGGTGGAAACATTTTGAAGCCAAAAGTGGAAGATTGGGGCAGATTGGCGCAAATTAGTTATTTTTGCTAATATCTCTTCAAATATAAAAAAAATGTCAAATAGTTTTTGAGAACTTAAAAAATTACTATTATGTCCCTTTTTATTTTTTTACCTTACGATAAAAAGTGATGGAGATAACATATATTCACAGACACAAATTTTACACTTGTTTTTTAACTTTTCTATAAAAACATTACTGCTTTAATAAAGGTTTTATGTTTTTTTAAATATCCGGCCATTTAGTTTTTATGCTTTCTCCATACGATTAAAATTATTTAAGACGAATAAGTAAACAAAATTAATTTGGTGTAAGGTAATAATTATTTAAAAACTTGCTTGGAAATCATTTAAAAAAAACTATTGATGGATTTTTAAAAGATCTACCATAATGATTCATTTAGTTGTAATAAAAATATGTTACAACAAATAAAACATTTTTTAATAAAAAAACTATGGTACAAATAGTGAAGTTGTTGTAATTTTTAACAAATACAAAACTAAATTAGTATTTTCTCAACAATGATCATGTCATTGGAAAGTATAATGTTATAAATTTTTTAATAATTTGTAATTTGTAAATGTGTCATAAAATATGGGTTTTATCAAAAAATGTCAAAAATAATTTTGCTAGCTTATACAATTTACAAATACACTGACATTGACAATTTGGCCACGAGGTTTGATCAGTTCAAATACACTGACTTTGACAATTTGAACACAAGGTTTTATCAGTTCAAATACACTGACATTGACAATTTGAACACAAGGTTTTATCAGTTCAAATACACTGACATTGACAATTTGAACACAAGGTTTGGTCAGTTCAAATACAGCCGCACACCAATAAACATGTACTTCATTCTATTAACCACCAGGTGAGCAAATATAAGAAATAAAACTATTTATCTTCTGTGAGGTAATTGCGACCGGGTGGAAACATTTTGAAGCCAAAAGTGGAAGATTGGGGCAGATTGGCGCAAATTAGTTATTTTTGCTAATATCTCTTCAAATATAAAAAAAATGTCAAATAGTTTTTGAGAACTTAAAAAATTACTATTATGTCCCTTTTTATTTTTTTACCTTACGATAAAAAGTGATGGAGATAACATATATTCACAGACACAAATTTTACACTTGTTTTTTAACTTTTCTATAAAAACATTACTGCTTTAATAAAGGTTTTATGTTTTTTTAAATATCCGGCCATTTAGTTTTTATGCTTTCTCCATACGATTAAAATTATTTAAGACGAATAAGTAAACAAAATTAATTTGGTGTAAGGTAATAATTATTTAAAAACTTGCTTGGAAATCATTTAAAAAAAACTATTGATGGATTTTTAAAAGATCTACCATAATGATTCATTTAGTTGTAATAAAAATATGTTACAACAAATAAAACATTTTTTAATAAAAAAACTATGGTACAAATAGTGAAGTTGTTGTAATTTTTAACAAATACAAAACTAAATTAGTATTTTCTCAACAATGATCATGTCATTGGAAAGTATAATGTTATAAATTTTTTAATAATTTGTAATTTGTAAATGTGTCATAAAATATGGGTTTTATCAAAAAATGTCAAAAATAATTTTGCTAGCTTATACAATTTAGCTTATACAATTTCCATCATTCTTTTGTTTTTTTCTTACTTTGATTGTACATCAAATGAAAGCTTGAAGAATTTAGTACAAAAATCTAAACTTCATTTTTTTTTTAAATGGTTAAGTTTGATCTCAAAAAACAGTATTTTAAAATATATATTTTAAAAACTAATTACATTATCTTAAGGTGGGGTGTAAGGGGGTGAGAAAAAACGTCAGTGTTTTGGCACTTTTTATGGCAAAACATTTTTTTGGCCAGAATAATTGTCACCATGTGAAGAAAATTAAACCCTATTTACTGGGAGCAATATTTTATTTATCACCATTTCACTGAACCTACATCTTTTTTTTTATCATTTTCCAGAAATACTGTGTTTTGTTTGTTTAGTCATGTGTTACTTTTCTAGCTGGGGGTGAGATGCATGTAAAGTCAGATATACACAACATATACTTGTGTTTGTTTGCCTTGGCCCTTCTAGTAAATTCAATGTCCGCACAAGTGTTGATTCAATGGATAGTGTTCCCAGATCAGTTAGTCTTTGTTGACCCTTTGTTGACCCATTGTTGACCCTTTGTTGACCCAGTGTTGATCCCAAACAGTTCCTTATTCTGCTAGGCACACTAAAATAGTGTTCTGCTCGAGCAATAGAAGTTGAGTGTGTGCAGGATGCGCGCAAAGCAACACACACATTCACAGATGATATGCAATATTGAGTTCTGTTATTTAGTTGAGCAGTTTTAGGGACTGCAGAGTAAATGTAGAAATGATGCCTTGAGTATTTGACTTCTTTCGTCAGGTCACCAACATTTCAATAGCCTTACCGGTGTAACCTTGAATCTTGTTTATGATTAGTGTACTTAATTTAAATTTCGTGCTAATTGCACTTTCCTTCAGTTTCGATAAAAGTTTATTATTTTCATCTAAAATGGGAAGAAAAAGTGTCTAATACGAACCGGAGATTTTTCCCCCACTCCCCGTCCTCCCAGTGGACCTGCTGGTACCTGAACTATTGTGTTTGGACCTTCTCTCCAGCTTGTAACCTTATGAAAGTGACTTTTTAAAAACATCTCACTCGTAAGTAGTGTTACCGCTGGTGAGTGGTGGTCCCTGGTGCCCGCGGACTCAACCTGCAGTCTGTGCCCTTGTGGGACTCTATAGTGGTTGGAATATTCTGTAATAGTCAATATTGATGGCAATAATAGCTCTACTATCCTGGAGGAAGGATAGTTATTTAGTATTCCTAATATATGAAGCCCTAGTTGCCACACTGTATCAGAACCACAGAGCACATTTTCCTACATCATCACTACACACACTCTTGGTTTTAAAACTAAAATATGACCCTCTGATGTAATAACAGACATACATTGGTTTTGTTCCTCACATTATTTATTGTTTCAATCGTTCACTTCTCCCTCGTTAGCGTGTAAAGAGTACAGTAATGTCCTACACGCTACCTGCACAAGTCGCCATGTTGTTTGCTCTGACAGCCACGATGCTCATAAACTGGGTTGAGGATTTGTCAGAATATTAACATTGGGAGTTTTTATTATAGACATAGCTGGGTGACAGTGAATTTGTAAACCATCCTGAACTATCGAGGGAACCTTCAGTATTTTTAAACATTAAACCATTAAGGATATGGTATTTAATAATATTTGGAAGACCTGGAAAAGCCAATAATTTTAAATAAAAAGTGTGACTAGCTTTTTTAAAGAGTTGTTAACTGCTATTATAACCGAGCTCATTCTCTTTGTAGAGCTCTTGCCCAAACTAACTTGAAAAAATTGTTAGTCAAAGTAATAGAATGAAATTGTTAGTCAAAGTAATAGAATGAAATTGTTAGTCAAAGTAATAGAATGAAATTGTTAGTCAAAGTAATAGAATGAAATTGTTAGTCAAAGTAATAGAATGAAATTGTTAGTCAAAGTAATAGAATGAAATTGTTAGTCAAAGTAATAGAATGAAATTGTTAGTCAAAGTAATAGAATGAAATTGTTAGTCAAAGTAATAGAATGAAATTGTTAGTCAAAGTAATAGAATGAAATTGTTAGTCAAAGTAATAGAATGAAATTGTTAGTCAAAGTAATAGAATGAAATTGTTAGTCAAAGTAATAGAATGAAATTGTTAGTCAAAGTAATAGAATGAAATTGTTAGTCAAAGTAATAGAATGAAATTGTTAGTCAAAGTAATAGAATGAAATTGTTAGTCAAAGTAATAGAATGAAATTGTTAGTCAAAGTAATAGAATGAAATTGTTAGTCAAAGTAATAGAATGAAATTGTTAGTCAAAGTAATAGAATGAAATTGTTAGTCAAAGTAATAGAATGAAATTGTTAGTCAAAGTAATAGAATGAAATTGTTAGTCAAAGTAATAGAATGAAATTGTTAGTCAAAGTAATAGAATGAAATTGTTAGTCAAAGTAATAGAATGAAATTGTTAGTCAAAGTAATAGAATGAAATTGTTAGTCAAAGTAATAGAATGAAATTGTTAGTCAAAGTGATAGAATGAAATTGTTAGTCAAAGTGATAGAATGAAATTGTTAGTCAAAGTGATAGAATGAAATTGTTATTCAAAGTGATAGAATGAAATGGAACTAACAGTTAGGAAAATAATCCACTCAACTCGTTGCATTATTTCACAAAATGAGTAAAAGTAGTTTTAACAAACATACATAGATAGATGGCGACAGTTGCTGATTTGTGGATGTTTATGACAGAACAACTGGACCGCATCGAGGAGGGCATGGACCAGATCAACGCTGACATGAAAGAAGCTGAGAAGAACCTGACAGGCATGGAGAAGTGTTGTGGGCTGTGCGTCCTGCCTTGCAACAAGTTAGTACCACACAAATAATACATGTACATTAAGTTATTATAATAAATATCAGTGTACAACCTCAATAGATGGTAAGAAGAGGAGATCAAATAAACACAATTGTTACTCAGTTATAAATAAATTGCTGACATTAATCACAAAATAATGTATTAGCATACAACATTAGAAATCATCACGGTCTAAATTCATATTAAAATTTTCATAATGCCTTTACAATGCTTCAATACCAGACTTGTTTGCACCTTTAGTCACAGCTATCATAATAATATCAGTTAATAAAGGAAGTTATTAAGGTTTGACATGAAACTGTCGAGTCAATTGCCGGTAATAGTGTACTGTGTATGCATATTGTCCAGATTGAAGTGTGTAGTATGTTTTCAGATCAGCTTCATTCAAGGAAGACGAAGGTACCTGGAAAGGTAATGACGATGGCAAGGTAGTCAACAACCAGCCCACCAGGGTGATGGACGACAGGAACGGACTCGGTCCGCAAGGAGGTTACATCGCCAAGTTAGTACCTTAACATGAACACAGGGCTGCAAGTAGAAACTAACTAAACCACCGGTAGCAGTTACAGGAAACACAATCTGAGATCTCCATTAAAATAAAATAAAACACTTGGGGGGGGGGGGNNNGGGGGTACCTTTAAACTCCACCAAATTGTGATACACACTAAGGGGAGTATTAACACACTAAGGGGGTTCCCCTCCCTGTAAAACCAGTACTGAAGGATGTATGCCCAATCACAACTACGTCATGACAATTTTTCTTCTAATCACAATTATAGCAGAGGGTGATTGTGACACTGTCCCATACGAGGTGTTCAGACCAGTGATCTCTATATCCCTTCATGTGAGCTGTACAGCATCCTCCGACACTCGCCTCGTTGTTAAATCAGCGGGATGAGGAAACCATTAATAGGCAGGTCGGATATTTGTTCATGGATCATCTGCTCGAGACGATTCCAAGAGTACAAGGAAAACAATGCCACCAACGCAGATGAGAGCTGAACGATGTCAATTATAATGATTTTAAAACTGTGTGCAGTCCAGCTAAAAAATACCAAACCTAAAAGTGGAAAGGTAAAACATCCATGGCAAAATATCATCTCGCTCAACTTTAGCTGAATCCTCGAACGCATGTAATGAGGAACTTGTTAAACAACCTCTAAGAGCAAATAGTTGAATTCAGTACTAGCAAGATTGTAATAGTACCTAGTACCGAGACTGGTACATCCTCCGTGGAGCTACTCAACCTGAGGGCAGAGGTCAAATAGTGGACTCTCAACAGTTCCTCAAGGTCAACAACAAATATTTTAACAATCGCTCATTCTGGAATTATTACAATAATTTAGAAACAAACCAATAAGAAAAGGTGTGTTCTGGATTAACCGTTTCTAAATGATTTCTGTGCTCTAGTGATTCTGGTGGTGGCCTTGAAATGGTAAACATACAACTCCCAGGATATTTATTGTGTCTAGGTATTCGTGCTGAGTAACACAAATGTTTATCTATGAACAGGGCCTGTATTTTGATGACATGTCATCTTTTTTTTTTTTGGTCCATCAGAGAGAGACAATGCAAAGAGAGTCATTTGAGGCAAATTATTACTGAATTCGGAGAGGGTATTTTTTCTAGAGAGAGTGAAATACTTTTTGCAAAATATGTGAAGTGTAAGTGGCTGGCATCAGATAAAAGATTTAACCATCCAACAACATATCAGTCGCAACAAACATGTCTGTGGGATCCAGAATATCGATAAAACGAAAACCTCTCAATTATTACTTGCACAAAATGCATTCACAAATAAAAAAACAATCCTCAACATTTTATAAAGATTTGTGTGACATTCTGAGATTTACGAACATTTATCTGTGTAAATCGAGCAGTGTTGAACTAAAGGACTTCCTGGGACTCTGTACGGGTCATTCTATTCCAGAGGAGTCCACACCAAGGAAAAACTGGAAATAGACAGACCAGAAGAGAGATTTTTTCTTACATGTGTAATGTAAATCATAACTCTTGTAATGTATGGAATTTCAATCAAATTTTGTAAGTAATTTTTCGCAATTTTAAAGTAATTATTTAGAGTTTTTTGTGTGTCATTTTACAGGTCATTTTTTGCCAATTTTACCTCCTATAAAATCCAGACCCTGGCTATGAATAATATCACTTTGCATTCAAGCATCTGGATATTGTTTATTTCAATGAACAACTGTTCTGTTTATGTAACCTTTAGTTGTTTAATACTGGACTATCTGGCCCAGGAATTGTAAGCATGAACGCTATTAACTCTTGCTATTCAACCATAGTGGAGCTTCAATAAACTATGCAGAACAATTTAACACATGACGTGAAAAATATTACTGATTTAGTAATCCATTGTCATCTAAATTATGTAAATATTATATGAACTAACACAACTACCCTATTTCACCGCAGAGTTGTCGCGCCCGGTTTTTCAATCCAAAAAGTTGGTCTAAATGGTTTCATTGCATAATGGTCACACCCTGATTCTCAATTTTAGTTTATAAAATTTCACAATAAACTTTTACTTTATTTAAAGAGTTTCAGAATTTGTTAAATTTTCCCTCTGCTACTGTTATAATATCAGGTTGTATTATATTAGAGACCATTTATATTTCATGTTGAACATCTCAGAAATGTAGTCGTATTATATTCAGGCCTTTACAATAATCATTTCTTACTAAACTGTCCTTGATACAGATAGATTTAGGGTGCAAAGTGTATTGTTAAGTACCACTTAGGTACAAAATCAAATCTCCGGTGTCGTCGGAAGATTCTGCGCTGCCGCTATCTCTGGTTCAGTTATGTGGCGCACTGAACTCCCCACAGCAGCTGCACTCAAGGAATGAGGGGGAGACTACTCTCTTCGTTTTGAACTTGAGTTGACTTATCTGCTCATAGTAGCTCCCTTTCTCTCTTTGTTTGGTGCTCAATCTATACCTTGGACCGGCCAGTGCAATCCCGGAGTGCTACAAAATATACCTTGGACCGGCCAGTGCAATCACAGCACGCTACAAAATATACCTTGGACCGGCCAGTGCAATCCCAGCGTGCTACAAAATATACCTTGGACCGGCCAGTGCAATCCCAGCGTGCTACAAAATATACCTTGGACCGGCCAGTGCAATCCCAGCGTGCTACAAAATATACCTTGGACCGGCCAGTGCAATCCCAGCGTGCTACAAAATATACCTTGGACCGGCCAGTGCAATCCCAGCGTGCTACAAAATATACCTTGGACCGGCCAGTGCAATCCCAGCGTGCTACAAAATATACCTTGGACCGGCCAGTGCAATCCCAGCGTGCTACAAAATATACCTTGGACCGGCCAGTGCAATCCCAGCGTGCTACAAAATATACCTTGGACCGGCCAGTGCAATCCCAGCGTGCTACAAAATATACCTTGGACCGGCCAGTGCAATCCCAGCGTGCTACAAAATATACCTTGGACCGGCCAGTGCAATCCCAGCGTGCTACAAAATATACCTTGGACCGGCCAGTGCAATCCCAGCGTGCTACAAAATATACCTTGGACCGGCCAGTGCAATCCCAGCGTGCTACAAAATATACCTTGGACCGGCCAGTGCAATCCCAGCGTGCTACAAAATATACCTTGGACCGGCCAGTGCAATCCCAGCGTGCTACAAAATATACCTTGGACCGGCCAGTGCAATCCCAGCGTGCTACAAAATATACCTTGGACCGGCCAGTGCAATCCCAGCGTGCTACAAAATATACCTTGGACCGGCCAGTGCAATCCCAGCGTGCTACAAAATATACCTTGGACCGGCCAGTGCAATCCCAGCGTGCTACAAAATATACCTTGGACCGGCCAGTGCAATCCCAGCGTGCTACAAAATATACCTTGGACCGGCCAGTGCAATCCCAGCGTGCTACAAAATATACCTTGGACCGGCCAGTGCAATCCCAGCGTGCTACAAAATATACCTTGGACCGGCCAGTGCAATCCCAGCGTGCTACAAAATATACCTTGGACCGGCCAGTGCAATCCCAGCGTGCTACAAAATATACCTTGGACCGGCCAGTGCAATCCCAGCGTGCTACAAAATATACCTTGGACCGGCCAGTGCAATCCCAGCGTGCTACAAAATATACCTTGGACCGGCCAGTGCAATCCCAGCGTGCTACAAAATATACCTTGGACCGGCCAGTGCAATCCCAGCGTGCTACAAAATATACCTTGGACCGGCCAGTGCAATCCCAGCGTGCTACAAAATATACCTTGGACCGGCCAGTGCAATCCCAGCGTGCTACAAAATATACCTTGGACCGGCCAGTGCAATCCCAGCGTGCTACAAAATATACCTTGGACCGGCCAGTGCAATCCCAGCGTGCTACAAAATATACCTTGGACCGGCCAGTGCAATCCCAGCGTGCTACAAAATATACCTTGGACCGGCCAGTGCAATCCCAGCGTGCTACAAAATATACCTTGGACCGGCCAGTGCAATCCCAGCGTGCTACAAAATATACCTTGGACCGGCCAGTGCAATCCCAGCGTGCTACAAAATATACCTTGGACCGGCCAGTGCAATCCCAGCGTGCTACAAAATATACCTTGGACCGGCCAGTGCAATCCCAGCGTGCTACAAAATATACCTTGGACCGGCCAGTGCAATCCCAGCGTGCTACAAAATATACCTTGGACCGGCCAGTGCAATCCCAGCGTGCTACAAAATATACCTTGGACCGGCCAGTGCAATCCCAGCGTGCTACAAAATATACCTTGGACCGGCCAGTGCAATCCCAGCGTGCTACAAAATATACCTTGGACCGGCCAGTGCAATCCCAGCGTGCTACAAAATATACCTTGGACCGGCCAGTGCAATCCCAGCGTGCTACAAAATATACCTTGGACCGGCCAGTGCAATCCCAGCGTGCTACAAAATATACCTTGGACCGGCCAGTGCAATCCCAGCGTGCTACAAAATATACCTTGGACCGGCCAGTGCAATCCCAGCGTGCTACAAAATATACCTTGGACCGGCCAGTGCAATCCCAGCGTGCTACAAAATATACCTTGGACCGGCCAGTGCAATCCCAGCGTGCTACAAAATATACCTTGGACCGGCCAGTGCAATCCCAGCGTGCTACAAAATATACCTTGGACCGGCCAGTGCAATCCCAGCGTGCTACAAAATATACCTTGGACCGGCCAGTGCAATCCCAGCGTGCTACAAAATATACCTTGGACCGGCCAGTGCAATCCCAGCGTGCTACAAAATATACCTTGGACCGGCCAGTGCAATCCCAGCGTGCTACAAAATATACCTTGGACCGGCCAGTGCAATCCCAGCGTGCTACAAAATATACCTTGGACCGGCCAGTGCAATCCCAGCGTGCTACAAAATATACCTTGGACCGGCCAGTGCAATCCCAGCGTGCTACAAAATATACCTTGGACCGGCCAGTGCAATCCCAGCGTGCTACAAAATATACCTTGGACCGGCCAGTGCAATCCCAGCGTGCTACAAAATATACCTTGGACCGGCCAGTGCAATCCCAGCGTGCTACAAAATATACCTTGGACCGGCCAGTGCAATCCCAGCGTGCTACAAAATATACCTTGGACCGGCCAGTGCAATCCCAGCGTGCTACAAAATATACCTTGGACCGGCCAGTGCAATCCCAGCGTGCTACAAAATATACCTTGGACCGGTTAGTGCAGTCCCAGTGTGCTACAAAATATACCTTGGACCGGTTAGTGCAGTCCCAGAGTGCTACAAAATATACCTTGGACTGGTTAGTGCAATCCCAGTGTTCTACAAAGTATACCTTGGAATATGGTGTTTTTTCTCTGGAAAATGTTGAGCAGTGCATATAATACGAGAACAGTTTTTGAAAGGGTAATTTTAGTTAAAAAAACATTTTGTTATATTCAGGCCAATACAGTTATTGTTTCTCAATCAGTTTGGCTTGTCTGCTACAGTGAGCAGTGTGATATTTCTTGTTCCCATATTCTCATTGTTTTTAATTGATGTTGTGTATACCTACTTGCCAATTCAAGGAACCACCACCGGCCCCAATTAGTTCAGATTATCAAGGTTCCACTGTACTCTCTCTTACGCCTAATTTATTATATGTGTAAAGAGTCTGTTAACTAAATATAGATCCAATAAAAACTCACACTATTCTCAATAGATAATTAAGCTGGTCTAGAACACAAGCTTAGTAAATACTGCCAGTCACTGCTGTTAAACAATCCTGCATCTATGCTACTTTCTATGTTTATTTCACTAAATAGACTATCGTTTTAACTATTTGGGACATAAACTATCTATTAAACATATTCTATTCTATTAAAATTGGATGCAGAGTTAAAAAAACAACCTATTCATCCTTAACAAATCTATCTTCAATTTAATTCAAATTAGATTGGAAAAAAATATTTTCTAAAAAGTGTAATTAAAAATCATTTCAATACTCTTTATACTATCGAAGATGGGGCGATTGGGGTTCGACCCTGGTCAGGTGCACTGGGGGTGTTTAAAAAAAATGTTTTACACTCTCCCGCCATGCAAATGCGGGTGAAATTCCTTTAAATTAAGCTTCCTAATCCCTAATAAATTAGGGTAATTAGTACATGACCCAAAAGGGTAGTAAGAAGCAATTTTAAGAAAAGATGGGATTGTTGAGTAAAGGGATTGTCGAGTAAAGGGATTGTCGAGTAAAGGGATTGTTTGTTGCTCCCAGAATCACAAACGACGCTCGCGAGGATGAGATGGAAAACAACATGGGGGAAGTGAACACAATGATTGGCAACCTGCGCAACATGGCGATCGACATGGGCTCCGAGCTTGAAAACCAGAACCGCCAGATAGATAGAATCAACCGCAAGGTACGTCACCACTTACCGTCACTCGTCACACTGAGAATGCTCGACTTTGTAGTCTACTGGGCCGCCTATTCCATCATTTGGACTTTTAGTATATCTAGTACTTCAATAAGTCTCTTCTGATATCTTCATTAAAATTATTCTTAGTAGTTTTATTCAACGATACTCTTTCAAATAATTTTACAAATATGATTATCCTTGACAGTTAACATTCATTCATAAATACCCCTAAAGTTATGTTTCAGTGTCTGTCGAACTGATGCGGGGAAGTATTTATGTTTATATTTAAGTTAAATTTGGGTATCGCTGATTACGTCCCCATTCTCCACTTGTACTCTCTACTGACATTAGCAAAAATGGTTTTGAAAGGTTAGACAATTATTACGAGTCTTCTTTATGATATATTTAAGTTTGTAGAATCATCCCACGCCCACAAAGCTATCAGCAGCCAGTAGTCACCTAAATGCTGTTTACTAGGGCTCTGCAAGTTCTCGGATTTCGAGCTTCGAGCTGAACTCGTTCTTTAAGCTCGAGATCAAAAGCTTTATAGGCTCGTCATTTTCGAGCTTTCACTTGATGTACTAAATAAAATAAAATAAAATTATGACACAAGAGTAAGCATAGGCTATTTAATTCAGATAATATCGGCATTTTCACCTATAAATCCTTCGGTTACTTAACAAATTGTTAAAATTAATATCAATTTTCATATTAATAACGTAATAAAAGCTTTAAAACTACATTCTCCTTGTAAATTTATTCATTATTGTCGTCCATTTTCTGTCAATAATATCACCTGCCCAATCAGCATCTACGTAACAGTTTAAGATCTCTGCATTAACATTTCTATTGGAGGTTAACTTTAAATCTTTGGTCAAAACTAAATACTTTAATCCCTCACAGTATATTTATAATGAGTATTATCATAATTTTGAAATATACTTAAATAATTTACGCTGAAACTTATATTGTTATCTTGTTCCAGAACTAATATACAAAAGAGCTCCAATTATATCTCTATACTTCATTTCATCACATGCTGATTGTGCGGTTTCTAATTTTAAATTTTGTTCCATCGGAGTAGCATACAATTTAGAATTTTCAATTCCATATTTCCTTACTAAAAATTAGATATAATCTCTTTGATCCAAAGTCATTTTTCCTTTATCACATTCATAATTTATATTAATACCTAAATAAGTTTTTATTTTACCCAAATCTTTCATCTGAAATCCTTTAAACAATAAATTTTTAACGATATTTAACTTAGTTTTATCTTTACAACATATGAGCAAATCATCTACAATCAAAATTAAATAGACATTATGATTGTTCTTGTCGTTTAACATATACAAGCAACAGTCATTCTCGCTTCTTACAAAACCTAAAATTTTCAAATAAGTTTTGAAACTTTCATACCAAGCTCTTGGGCTTTCTCTCAATCCGTGCAATGCTTTATCCAATTTTAGTACTTTATCCTTACCATCCTCATAACCTCGTGGTTGTTTAACATAAACTTCTGATTTAACTTTTTCATTCAAAAACACTGTTTCTACATCCATTCTATCAATAATTAGATTATTCTGACAACAATATGATAGTAAAATTTTTAACTTTTGCATTCTTGCTACTGGAGAGTATATATAATTCTGCTGGTATCCTCTAACTACTAACCTAGCTTTATAAACATTACTTCATGAGCTGTTTTATTTTCCTCTACAGTATTTGTAATTATCCTATTATTCAAATAAGCAGCTGTTTTGACTACTTCAGGCCAGAACCTATTATGTACTTTGGCCTCTGCTAATAAACATCCAGACATATTCATAATATCTCTGTTATAATGTTCTCCTGTCCCATTTAATTCATGAACATATGGTGGACAAGGTTCAATAGATATTCCTTTTTCTCTAGCAAAACTATATATATATATATCTATATTCATATATTCCTTGCCATGGTCAAATGTCACTCTTTTTACCCTTTTTCCTGTCTTACTTTCAATTATATTTACATAGTCAATAAAACAATTGCATACTACACTTTTCCATTTGATACAATAAATTTTAGCTACCTTACTGTACTTATCTATAAAAGTTAGAAAATATTTCTCACGGTTTAAACCCGTAGTAATGTGTGGCCCATTTAAATCAGAATGTACAATCTGTAATATTTCTCTTGCTCTAGTTCTCTCATTTTT
>CABFOW010002913.1:34909-66236 GCA_902141385.1 Timema californicum
GGGGGTGTATCCCAATAGCTCCCACACATCCCTCCAGGCGAAAAGTCCGGGGACTGGATGAGGAGGCCGTCCACTTAGCCCCGGGAGGGTGGGGGCAGAAGACCCTGGATAACATCACACATGTTACAGCATAATGCACACTTAAACATTTCCTTCCTAGTCCATGTGCAATATATTCTCCTCCTACCCTAGTTCTCCTAGTACAATTTTCACTTATACATTTCCTACCTCCTCCATGTATAATACATTACCTTCCTCCTCCATGTGCAATACATAACCCACCAATGAAATTGCCAGACGGGCAGTGGGGAATTTATAAATTACGTACATGAATCGGGCACGTAACTTGCTGCTCCCTGCCCAATTACGGAGGTCCACCCACTTGAATCCAAGTCACTACAGGGATTTTCAAAAAGCACAGCCTATCCCTACATTAAGGTTCAGAGAAATGAAATGGGGAAGCGGGAGATAAGTATGCACAGAAAAATACCAAAAAGTTTAGAGAAAGAGCACTTACCTAAAAGGGGGGGATTCGCCAAACCACGAAAACGCACCAAGGAAACGAGAAGAAATTAACCGCCAACAGAGTAGTTCCAGCAAAAAAACACGAGGCAATGGAGCTTGCTTCATAAATCCAATATCACATAATGGAGGCCCCTACTTTCCTCCATACAACCTTCACGAAGCACGACCAGCAATCCATTTTCCTTCCAATCCAAACCAGCATTTCTCGCTTCCACTTTCTCACTGCCAATCTCAACTCGACCCAGCCATCTTGCCACACCCCTCTTCGCTCGTTACCAACTTAACTTTCGGCATAACAGACTGAATGCCGAGTAGATATCGCCAGCTGTCCTCTGGAGCGCTTTACGAGCGATAATATGTGGATAAAAGAAAAACGCGGTTGCCATCTTTGATTGGCGATGAAGAAATTCATCACACTGGGACATAGCATTCACAAAACCTGATACGCAAATGTTCCACAATCTCAAAAACTCTCCACAATTTGGTATTATGAGGGCCGAATGGGTCAAAGTTTTCATTGTCACTAAAATGCATTAGTTTCATAAGAACTGGACTTGAGTCCTTTTAAAACTGGTACGTGAAAAACTTTTCGTTGGGATCAACACCCTGCATGGCGTGGCATTACGGTACTTTGAAGCATTAGAATTTTCAAAAATAACTTGAATCTCCTTTTCAGAAATTGGTGCCCATGGTTATAAATTGATTTTTATCTTTTGGGGATTTTTATTAATGTATTCAGCAGCGTTTCTGTTTGTCTCCCTTAACAATTATATCAATCATTTTCTCATTAAAATAGAGTTCAAAACACCCCAATGGTCTTGCAGAACCCGGCGCAGGGTTGGGAAAAAACATTACTTTAAAAAAAAGCTGTTTCTTTTGTTTAAAACTTTTAAGCCATAAGCTTACAATTTTTTTAAAATTGTAAATAAAACATTATTTATCTAAAATATATGTTGAAAACAATGCATAAAACATCATTTATTAAAAAATATACTTTGTATCTATATAGCTTTACAAAAATATTTTTTGCGCGTATCAGAAAATACCATAAAAAACTGTAAACAATATGGCAGGACAGTTGGTAGTTTTGTAACAGAGAATGCTGCTAATATGGCAAGAATGAAAACTGAGTTGGGATGATCTGACAGAGTTGGTGTGCAGGATATAATAACCTACAGATGTTCTGCGCATTTGCTGAATTTGTTTGGGCATGATGGGATTAAAAAACATAATAAAATATTTCAAAAATTGCCATTTTCCCTGAGTTAAGTATAAACCAAGCTGGAGGGAAATCACTTTTCTCCCAAGGGATGTTGGTTGGAATACACTGGCTGACTGCATCGAGTCATTTCCTGAAAATTGGCACATTTGGTCAAAAGTTGTGGTGATAATTGATGTAAATATTGCATCCAAAATTAATAATATGAATATTAAAGCAAATGTTCAAGATTACTTGATAAAGTTGAAAAAAGTGTCTGTTGCTTTAAAAAAAATACAGTGTGATACACGCACTTTAGGCAAAGCAGCTGAAATATGGCCGTCTGTCTTTGCTGACAGAGTTTGGAGTTGAAACAGAAACTGAAATTGAATTTAGACACTTCCAAAAACGATTTGACATGGCAATGAAACCTTACCATTTTTTGTCAAACCTTTTATATCCACAGTTTAGAGGAATAAAAATGAGTTAAAAGCATTTAGACATTGGTATGGAGTATATAGATTCATATCACCCAATTTTAATGGCAGAAATAATAAAATATCGGGCAAAATGTGCTCCATTCAAAGATTATCTGTTTTTGAAATATGTCCTGGAAGAGTTAAAGCCAAGATAACACGGTGGCTATCACTATACATTAGTGTATCCCAAAGATGCTGGACCTAGTCAAGTAAGTGCACAGTGCATCAGCATCATCTGCGGGAACTGAGCGGCATACATTCGAAAATTAGAAATAGATTAGGTACAGTCGTGGCAGTGTTTCCATCACTAACTAGTAAATAAACAAATTACTCTTTTGATATGATGAAAATAAAATGTTTGATTTGATTAAATTTAGTTTATATCTTTAGGACATTTAAAATATTATAACTGTAGAAAAATGTTTAAAACAATCTCGCCATTAACTTATATACAGTTTTGTTCTTAATTTTGAGTACCAGGCCTAGCTACTAAATAAAAATAAACATAAATTTCTTATAATTGGAAGTTGTGATGTTTACTTTAGATGTTCTTTAGATGTTATGATAAGGGAATTTTCTATTTTGTATCAAATAAATGTTTGTTTCATTGTAGTTTTGTTTAATTAAAGACTAGAAAAAGGTTTAAAATATATATTTTAAACAATGGTTTAGTTTACAACATGTTCTAAACATAACGACCTTACAGTGGAATCCATACCCACAACTACTCCTGGGTTCGCTCTCCGGGAGGTGGTGGAGGAATGGGCTGCATGTTTACATCCCGATACAGTTCATCGTAATCACTTGCCTCAGATGTGTAGGAAAAGTTCTCTAAACCATCCTCATTACCACCGTCACCACCACCCAGGTTGACACGTTTTAGGAGTCTATTAAGCCACATAATCACTCAATTTTGGAATCAACTTCAATTTATTTTCTCTCCTTGTTGCTACTTTAAGCCATCATATGCCCTAATTATTCTGAAAATAAACTGAAATTTATATATTCATATATTGTCCAAAGAATATATTAGAAAATGAATAAAATACATATAGAGTATTTTTGGTCTTAACTCCAAGCAAAGTTATGAAAAATATTAATATTTTGAACAAATAGGCCTATTTATCCAGGAGATAACGGTGAATAAAACAGTCAACTTTTCTAGGAGTGCATAAGCACTATATCATTTTGTTATGTGTACATAGACACCTGTTGATTTTGGAAAGGCGCACAGTTACATATGACCTATAGACATTCTATAATTTAGTTATGATTTATGATTTATATACGCATTAACTTTTCTTATGTACCTGGTTTTACTTAAATTACATCTGCTTGAAACTCATGTTGCTATTCAGTGATTTACTGAAGTCAACTAGCGGGTTGTGGAGAGGGGCAGAGCCGAACTTTCCTCGCGGTCACCGCGTATAGTGGCAGCCTAAAGGTTAACTTACGATTAGTTTGTCGGGTCTTGGTTCCCCGTGTCAAAAGACCAAGTGGCGCCCATTCGTATCAGGATGCTTCCCTGATGAGTAGTGTACTTATGTCCAGCCCTTCGCCGCATCCCGTCAGTTTCGCCAACCTCAACCCACCCCCCAACTCATACTGTAGCCAGCCGGGTACTCTGTAGCGTCATTTCCGTGAAATCTCATTACAGGTTTCATACTAATTTATTTTTTGTGCAGTGAAAAAACATATTATATTTAATAGATATTAGCTGTTAAAATGTGATATTCATCATCATAGACATACACTCTTAGTTTAAATCACTAGAATAATTATTTAAAGACTTGACCCCTTGACTTGTTTCTAGTAGTTTCAAAATGAAATGTCGGCGTCCCAGTAGACTGTTAATGTGTGTAAATGTAGGATCTCTCCAATGTTTTCTGTTATAAGATGTGTGCATTGAATGTTATGTATTGGTGACTGACACTTATCCTTTAGCTTTGGACATTTTGTTGTAAATGTGTGATGTTATCAAACGGTGATGCCTGGACCTTTCTTGGGGTTTAGTCACTAATGACATGGAAACTATTTCTTCTAAACACTTTAATGAAATACATCTACTTTTTATATATAAGTCTAGCAAAACTATCTCTGTGCTATTGTACTTGACTTTGAGGCAGTTAGTGATTTTCCATGCTCTTTCTAGATGTCTGCTGATTAAGTCCCTCGTCCTGAAATTAGTTTCAGTTGCAGATAATAAGAAGTATACACGTAAAAAAAATATTTTATATCAACAATTGGTATGAATTCCCTAAATTCTGTAGTCAACAATTCATATTATTTTCAACTAAGAACATAAGTTTGTTCATGAGAATGTGATTGTTTCTTAAATTAACATAAATACCAGGAGTGTTTAAAAGTTTTAAAAAATGAGCTCCTGTCAAATTAAATTGCATTTCATCATGTTTATTTATTTCCATAAGCAATCTAGTGTGAGCAATCCCACCTCAAAGCTAACTGCTTCGTCAATTCTGATACTTGAGGTGTAATCCTGGTGTATTAATCATCGCTACAAACATCTCGACTCTGACTAAACTGACCAGGTCGTAGGTCGGCATGCTGCAACATGTCACACTCCACTGTAAATAGTTTGGATGTTTTCCAATACCAGTTTCTTCTGAATGCTCAGAAAAGTTGAGATTTTACTTTTTATGTAGACTTTTGGATTTGTGTGTTTGGTGTTCTATTTTGTTATGGTTGTTCCTGCCAGACTTGGAAATGCAGCTAAAATATTTTCAAAATATTTAATATAAATTATGTGCCATGAACATTTCCATGCTTGCATCTAAATCTCATGGGATTTTCCTTACCTCTCCCCCTACAAGTTTTCACTCTTCTGAGCCCATGAATGGGTCATTCGATGTTGACGTTTGGAAGTTTGTTTCCCGTCTTCGTGTTGTTATTGGTGTTGTGACGTTGTTTGGTGTTGTGGGTGTTGGCGAGACTGATCACTCCTCTCACTGTTTATCAGTGATAATTAGTCTTCTTGTTCCTCGGACATTTCGTCGCATGGGTTGAAGAAAATGTTGTTATTTTCGACTGGATGTGACGGCTACGAAGCGAGTGTTGATACAGAGAGAGAGAGAGAGTTTTAAACTCTCTCTGGTTGTGGAGACGAGTAACTACTCAAGATCTACAGCACACCCACCAAGTCAAGGAAACGCTAAAAAAGTTTGACAAAATAAAAAATGATAGTGTTATATTTTCAATTTTTTTAAATCAAAGGCAATTTGAAATTAAATAGCAATAAAGGAGTATCTTACCTAATGTATAAACATAAAAATAAAAGAATGTTGATAAATTGTATTTACATTTTGTAAGGGAAATGTTAAATATCTGGACTGAGTGAAAGGATTACCAACCTAAACTCTAGTTAAAATTCTGGAGACTACTTTCTATCACTTTTTTACTTTACATTTTTATTGCTTGTTTTTCCATCTGCTTTACTGATTCATTTCCTTAAACTCCACCCTCTTTCTGTTCCATCAGGTTAAATGGTTGAAGTGTCAAATAACCCACATATTGGCACTAAGTGTTTGTTGTATGAGTGGGTCTCCATGATTTGTTATACTTGGTTTAGTTTGAAAAACTCTGCAGTTTGTTTCTTTATCAAGCATGTATACTTAGGTCAAGACATACAACAAAGTATTTTGTGACACATCATCTATCCGAGAGTCTAAATATAGATAGACCCTATGTTCCAATGTGCAACAGTAACATTTGCATGTTATAATAGCATACAAATTAATTAAGGATTAAATGATATAGTTTATACGGAAATATCTGCTTACCCCCTGTTTAACCAAATTGGCGGGTTCAACCTAAAAAGAACACTTAACATTGTTGCTAATATCAGAAAGGAAGATATGTTTAAATAATTTGCTACTTGTGAGTTTGAACTAAAGTTTTATTGGTTCAGTGCAAATGATAAATTAGGCTGAAAAAACTTGCTATACAGTGATTTCTTAAGACAAGTGCCTTATCAAACAATCTGACTGCAGATAATAAGTTAATCATATATTTGTTTAGTACTTATCTTATATTACCAGTATTAAATTATATTGGTAATGTGCTAAGCTTAAATCCTTTATTAAGTTTAACATAAAAACATGAATATCGACATAGTAAACCAACTGTGTATACAACTTCCATTATTTTCTATTTTTAAATTTGCCTTTGTTAAGGTTTCAGGGATCAAAACCTGAATTAAACTTCTGAAGCTATGTATAGCATCCTTTGATTAACATTGTGTTACTTTTAAACAAAATATAAAAAGTGTCTTATGAATATGGCTTGTATTAGAATCGTGTAGAAACACTGTACAAATATTAAATATAAAGTTATAAGGAAGGAATCCAATTTGGAAAGATAATTTAGATAATCTTTAATAGAAATCATTTAAACTTCTCTCTTCATACTTTCTTTGACTCTTAATGTTCTCACTCAGTCAGTTATACGTCCCCGCATAAAAATATGAAAGTGTCAGTAATATTTCAACATTGCCAGATATAATGTTTTATAGGGCCAAGTAGTTCAGTGTACAACTGAAAGTTTGGGCGATAGGAGGTCACTTGAAATGTGTAGTCATTTCTAAGAATTTTGCCAATATGTTGATACCAACCTATAAATATCTTATAATACTAGCCACAATAAAGAGTTATAGTGGGTAACTCACTCCAGACTATCATCAGCTGGGTCAGTTTGATGCCTCCTCTTACTCTTCCTTACCACCATTGTTCCTCGTCTACTCTCACTTTCACACTTCGTTATCTGGTCCTCACGTCTTTCTTACTCTTCCTTGCAGTATTTTTTTCTACATACTTCATTTCAATCTCATGCTGTATGGTATTTTTACTTCTTTTTTATACTCATAATATGACCATAACATCTCAGCCTTGCTCCCTTTATTATCTCATATACTCCCATTACTCCCACTACTCCAGGATGACTTCATTCCTAATCTTGTTTCTCCTCGTGACACATAACATGCTCCTCACAAACTTAATTGCTATGGCCTCCACTTTCCTAGTCTCTCTTACATTCACTGTTCATTTTTATGCTTTGTATGTGGCTACGGGTACAAAGTACGCCTTGTACAGCACTTCCTTACACACCCATAGAACAACTCTCCCTGCTGTCCTCTTACACACCCATAGAACAACTCTCCCTGCTGTCCTCTTACACACCCATAGAACAACTCTCCCTGCTGTCCTCTTACACACCCATAGAACAACTCTCCCTGCTGTCCTCTTACACACCCATAGAACAACTCTCCCTGCTGTCCTCTTACACACCCATAGAACAACTCTCCCTGCTGTCCTCTTACACACCCATAGAACAACTCTCCCTGCTGTCCTCTTACACACCCATAGAACAACTCTCCCTGCTGTCCTCTTACACACCCATAGAACAACTCTCCCTGCTGTCCTCTTACACACCCATAGAACAACTCTCCCTGCTGTCCTCTTACACACCCATAGAACAACTCTCCCTGCTGTCCTCTTACACACCCATAGAACAACTCTCCCTGCTGTCCTCTTACACACCCATAGAACAACTCTCCCTGCTGTCCTCTTACACACCCATAGAACAACTCTCCCTGCTGTCCTCTTACACACCCATAGAACAACTCTCCCTGCTGTCCTCTTACACACCCATAGAACAACTCTCCCTGCTGTCCTCTTACACACCCATAGAACAACTCTCCCTGCTGTCCTCTTACACACCCATAGAACAACTCTCCCTGCTGTCCTCTTACACACCCATAGAACAACTCTCCCTGCTGTCCTCTTACACACCCATAGAACAACTCTCCCTGCTGTCCTCTTACACACCCATAGAACAACTCTCCCTGCTGTCCTCTTACACACCCATAGAACAACTCTCCCTGCTGTCCTCTTACACACCCATAGAACAACTCTCCCTGCTGTCCTCTTACACACCCATAGAACAACTCTCCCTGCTGTCCTCTTACACACCCATAGAACAACTCTCCCTGCTGTCCTCTTACACACCCATAGAACAACTCTCCCTGCTGTCCTCTTACACACCCATAGAACAACTCTCCCTGCTGTCCTCTTACACACCCATAGAACAACTCTCCCTGCTGTCCTCTTACACACCCGTAGAACAACTCTCCCTGCTGTCCTCTTACACACCCATAGAACAACTCTCCCTGCTGTCCTCTTACACACCTGTAGAACAACTCTCCCTGCTGTCCTCTTACACACCCATAGAACAACTCTCCCTGCTGTCCTCTTACACACCTATAGAACAACTCTCCCTAGCAGGTCTCTTACACACCTATAGAACAACTCTCCATAGCAGGTCTCTTACACACCTATATAACAACTCTCCATAGCAGGTCTCTCACACACCTGTAGAACAACTCTCCATAGCAGGTCTCTTACACACCCATAGAACAACTCTCCCTGCTGTCCTCTCTACTCCATCCAACCTTATCTTTATTATATCTCACCCTCTTCCTTGTCACTACCATCACTTCACACTTTTCCATGCTAAATTTCACTTCCTCATTCCATTCCTGTACTTCCTCTTCCTTCTCCCAACATGTCATCAGCAAACACCATTGGTTTCATTCTTTCCTCGAGTTACCTCACAACTTTATTGATGATAATTTCCATTCCCATTACACATAGAAGTGGTGAGCGGGCATCCCTACCTTCATTTCATTTTTTTTTATTTAGAACCACTTTGTCCACCGCTTCTTTGTCTTACGCAACTCATGCTATCCTCATACAGACACTCTCATTACAGCTCTTCTCTCCCCTCCAGCCTCCTTCACTTTTTAGACTTTATCTCTATCCTCTCTGTAATAATTCCTTCTACATATTCATAAATTCCATTATCAAGACCTTCCCAAATTCCTACCTTATTTCCATCATACGTCGTACAGCAAATATCAAGTCTATTGTAAACCTCTGTTCCCTAAATCCTTGTTAATCTTGCCACCTTCCTTTCATTTCCTTTGTTATTCTAGATTCCAGTATCAGCTTAGATATTGTTGTACATTGGCACACCAGTGTTATTTCCAAACCAATCTCAGCATCCTGTATAACCGTTGTAGTCCTGCTTCTCGTGCAGCTCATCATTTCCATGATTAGTTCTCCACATCCGGTGCTTTTCCAAGTTTTGCCCGCTTTAATGCACCCTACAGCTCTTTCACAATGTGGAATACACTCCTTCTTCTTTTGCCAATTCTTCACGTTCCTCTTCTTCAGTCATCATTATTCTTCTTATTTCCTTCCATATCACTTTCCAACATCTTTGTCGATATTTTTCATTCAATCCTTTGTCTTCCTTTACCACTCGGTGCGCTCTTTTCTTCCTCTCCCTATACTCGTTCTCTGTTTCCTTATTCCTATTCTTAAAACTACTTCTGAATGCTTCTTTTCTCACCTCAACTGGTTCTTTTTCTCAGATTACATCAAAGTTTAAATTTAAATTTAAATGGATATCTTAAGATTAATATTCTACATAGCTACATTGCAAACTTCAGTTATTCTCTTGTTATTTTGACTAAGGAATTTGCCTGAAAATTTAAAGTAATGTGCAGTGTGTAACTAACTGGATGATTGGGAACTTTGAAGTGGAGAGTAATGTGCCGTGTGTAACTGGATGATTGGGAACTTTGAAGTGGAGAGTAAATGTGCCGTGTGTAACTGGATGATTGAGAACTTTGAAGTGAACAGTAATGAACAGAGAAGTTTAACTGTTTATATTAAATCCAAGCTTGAATATATTTTCAACTAGGCTTCCTTCCCTACATTAAACTGTCTTACAGAGTTTTTTATACAAAGATTGCCTATAAATAACCTTTATAGTCTCTCGAATCAAACCAAAATATTTTAGAGACCTGTTTAAGGACTTTTATCTTATTCACCGAACAAACTTATTTTGTGTTCAACTACCTAAGCCTGACACAAAAACTATTTTTTCAAAATTGTTTTAAATCCTTGACTTATGTTCATAATTTATGACTTGATGCTACCACTCACTACTAGTATAGTAAAATAGCTCACAACATAAACAAATGAATCCACTAGCCTTGATGTTTCTAAGTGTTGAATCTCGTTGTGAGTCTATGAGAAAATAGCTAAAGTGAGGTCCCAAATAGGTACAGCCCCTCTTAGAATGTTGTCGTTGAGAAGTCTGTGGTATTTCCTGGCCCTCCAGTAATGGTTGTTATTGTGTCAATGTTGCATGTCGTGTTGTGTTTGCACTGACTCGAGCCTCGCTTGTATTGTTGTGGCCTGTGCAGGGGGAATCCAACGAGACCAGGATAGCGGTGGCCAACCAGCGGGCCCACGACCTGCTCAAGTAATTCGGCGAGTTGGCGGCTCATCGTAACCCTACTAAAGTGCTTATTAACTTTATATTACAAAGAAAGCTAAAACTTACGATAGAGACATGTGATGTCATTAAAAATATCATTATCAAATTGTTAAGAACCAAAAACAGTTTTTATTTTTTTCCGTGTTGTTGTTTCATCTCAAGTAATGAGGTAAAGCCACTTCCAGTTGTTAGGAAAACTAATTGTGATAAATAAGTTTTTTTGATGTAAAGATATGTACGGTACTTGTAGCAATATTCCTAATATAATTATGTTTTCTCTGCATGTGAAGCCTCTAATAGAAATGTAAGGCGTAGTTTCACGTTCTTGGTTTATTATGGATGGGCTCTAATTCTAAAAAATTGTTATTTTTTATGAAAGTGGCTTTACCTCGTAAATTAAAAATTATAATAATTGTTTTGTCATTAAATTAGTACATTTTAAATCAATTTATATATATCGCAGGCCTTCTTTCCATTTGGACTATACGTTGTTATTTTCATCAAATTGTTTAATTCACCACGTACTTATTTTTATTGGTCTGTGTGAATATCAACGTCTATCTTTTTAAACTGATATTGTGCCTGTGCTGCGTAGGAAATTTCAAACGAAACTCGACTAAAGGACGCCAACAGAAGAGTGAGCAAACTCTACAAGCCGTAGGAGACCCAAGATATTACCCGGAACACCCGACTTGTCCTCCTAAAGGTAAACTCACAAACAAAATCACCTTTAACCAACGTCAATTCTCTTCTCTCTCTTGGCCTTAGCTCTCTATTCATACAACCCGCCAGATGGTAAACAGGTCTGGGATAATTAAAATTACATTTCACTTGAAAGTGATCACACGTATCAGTCTGTGATATGCCCACAAATCTTGTCAATTTTTAACTAGATAACAATTTTGAATGAACTTGACTTGAATATAATAATGAATAGTTTCCCTCCACTCTTGTTGATGAATGGCTTAGTGTGGGGTTCTTTTGTTGGTGGCCATTTCCTACCCGGCACAAAAACATCTGTAACTCCTCTCCATTGAATGTACTTATTAATGTGTCCAGTTAAGTAATGTAGTGTTCGTCATCTTCAATGTAAGGACAACTCCAACACACATGCATGTCTCCCTATGTACTATGTACTATGTACTATGTACTATTCGTCTCATCAACTAGTTATTTAACATCAAGGGAGATAGATGATCATGGCAAGTTGGCAATATATGTATAAATTGTAAATATATCATTTTAAAAAAAAGGGCAAATTTAATATTCATCTCGCTAATTATAAATTGTTTGGCTTAATATTGTGGTAAAAAAAACTTAATTTCAATATTATAGTGTAAATAAAATTAAATGCATTTTCCATGAAGTATGGTAATTTTATTTTTTATTTGAAAATTTAAACGATTTCTATCAAGATTTAGTCAGATTGTATTTAAATATGTAAGTACATTGTTGATGTTTCATTAATTTTTTATATTAAGGCTTGTACTTGAAGAGCTCGTTCATTTTTTGTGCTGAGCTCTTTTTAGGTATTTTTTCTGATAATATAGGGGCGATGGTTAATGATGCAAAAATAATAATATTTTGTGAAACCACAGTTATATCTTTGAATTGCTAATAAAACATATTCTATGATGGAATAAAATAAAAATAATACTACATCTATACATTAAATAGTGCATAAAAAGTGATTTGTAAGTAAATATAGCTTTTAATTTCATCAAATAATTTTTTCAATAAATGTTATTGATTCATATATATAATATTATCTCCATCAAACTGTGAATGCTATTTAGGGTTAGCACCAATATATATTAAATAAACGCTATAATAGTGCTTAACTGACAGTTTAGTTTTGGTGTCAACTAAAACTACATTTTTATTATTGAAAAAGTTACAGTTATAAATAGTTTGAATATTATCATAACAAAATTAAAATGTTCAAAACAACTTATTTTAATTTTAAAGCTCTATTTCTACAATGCTTGTACTTATATATTTAGTCATTTAATTGAAATCATTTTGTTCATGCTAATTTGTATAAAGTAGCTATAAAAGTTGGATACTTTATATAATGTCAGGCATAATTCATTATAATTGTAGATAACTTGTTTCACTTTATGAATAGTTGTTTTAATATTCCACTATGTGTGTGTGTGTGAGTGTGTGTATGTACTATTATTTCATGTGTGAATAGTTATAATATAACTGCTTGAGATTAATTATTAAAAGTATTCCTAATTGATATATCCTGTTATTCGTATGTGTTAGAAGGGGCTCCTAAGAATGGCTGTGCAACAGGATTGTAATAGGATAAATTTATTATAAATGTATTCTTTTATTCATCATTTAAACTTTCTTCTCGATCTTTCTATTAATGTGACTAGAACTACTTACTATAGTTCTGGCAGGGAATTGTTTGATACACATGTACTTACTATAGTTCTGGCAGGGTAATTGTTTGACACACATGTACTTAGTGCTGTTTAAATATTGAGTTTGGAAACATATTATTAAATCATTGGTAAATGCACAGGACTGACTTAATCTTTGCTCTATACTTCCTCGTCATTCATTTATTCACGAAGCAGGATATAAAATATTCATAATATCGTTAACATTTATTTAAACAATGATGTGGCTTAAATTTAAACATTGGTCAAATTCAAGGTGCAGAAAGCAGAACTAACATTTAAATACATGAAATAAATTATACCAAAAAAACTAGTTTTTTCAATGTTGTTTATGTTATTGGCTAATTATGCGAATATAAATTTATATTAATGTTGTTGTGGGGCAAATATCTAAATATAGCCTTAGCGGTGAAAACATAAACCTCTTTGAACCTAAACATAGCATATTTCTTAACAATCGGCATAGCATAGCATTCATGTTACGGGTTTGTTTATTTCAATTTTATTGTATTGTAAGAAATGTATTTTTTCAAAATAAATGTTACATTTATTGAACATTTTGTAGATTTCAAGAATTAATACAAACAAAAGTAATCTTATCTCGTAGTTTATCTTTAAAATATCTCCAAAAACTGCAATATGTTAAATTAATATAACTATGTACAAAACAGAATTTGCATTATTTTGCTAGACTAAGAGATGTTCATTTAGGATGTAAAGTTAAATCTTTTTCATAAAATTTATTGTAAATTAAGGTACAATATAAACTAGTTAAAAAAGTAAATCCTAGAAATAATTATTCTGAATAAATATGTACTCCTTCTTTCTTAGTGCAATTTACTATCTCTGTGTCTTATATGTGAACAGGTTGACTTGAAGGGCAAATGTCACTATCATGGCTGGATGAATCAGTTGGTTGTTTTATTTTCATGTACTTTTTCAAACTTAGCTTTGAAAGGGAAATTGCACCTAATTTATTGACATGAGATACAGACAGGTGAAACCACCTGAACCTGTGAACATAGGGGCAAGCCTACAAGAAGCCTCATAATTATTTTTCCAGCACCTTGACTATATTTAGTACTTGTATTGCCTTTAACAAAGTTTTGTTTTAAACTAAAGTCAGAAGAAAAGATTGCATATTTTTTTTAAAGATTCTGAAGATCAATTAACAGTAATTGCCAGCCAGACAGAAACCATACTCTCATTGGACCATGTTATTTATGTAGGTCAATCTCTTTCAAAGTTAAGTAAATCGTATCAAAGAATATCTGACTGGATTCATAACATGTTACCTCTGTACTCACTGAAGCCAGGAAATAAACCAGTTATTAAATCTAACACATGCTCGTTATTGGATCTTGTGCTATTATTTTTAACTGTGATCCCAGCCAAACATGTAACACGACTATCCCTTGCTGAGGCTTGGAGGAGAATCAGAGGAATATCACATGTTTATTCTTAAACAAACATGTAACACGACTATCCCTTCCTGGGGCTTGGAGGAGAATCAAGAGGAATATAACATGTTTAGTTCTAGACTATTTTCCAAATTGGTTAATGTCTGACTTATACAGATCATCAAATTAGGAATACGTGCTTGTTTTTCTATCATTATTGTGAAAGAAAATGTTAACAAACGCCAAGCAACACTGTCTAAACTTTGCAATCCTTAATACCAAATAGTTTCATGAGGCTGTTACACCTTGTCATGAATCTGTCGGAGTCTCGCATGGGAGGAAAACGATATAGGTATGTGATGAGTTGTTTTTAGTAACAAATAATATTAAATAAAATTAAACAGTTTTATACTATTTAAAGTCATTTTTTCAAGTTTGTTTTTATTTTATCTAAAATAAATTTAAATTATTATTTCCAAATACCTTGGTACAGTTTTTAAAATACAATTTAGTGTGTCTAGTAGATAAAACTATGTGTTTTAAATTATAATTATTGACTCCTCAAATTCTAAAGGGGGCTGCATATTTCTTGGAATATTCTACACACCTGCTATCTAAGATGTTGCACTTGTATTGAACAAAGTCGCCATTAAAATTTGAATTCATGCTGATGAGAGTAAATTTCCTTATCCCTAACCAACTTAATTAAAAAAATAATGACCATTTCTTTAAATATAATAAGCAAATAAAAATTGAAAGTAAAACTCAATTGCTGAGCCTAATTTTTAAATATCAACTTTGTTTCACTAAATCTAGCAAGTTCACTCTAGTTTGTCTCATTTTGCTGTGGCTTGTCGTCCAGAATGTTCTGGTCTAGCTCCTGTGGTTTGTCATCCAGGATGTTCTGGTCTAGCTCCTGTGGCTTGTCCAGAATGTTCTGGTCTAGCTCCTGTGGCTTGTCCAGAATGTTCTGGTCTAGCTCCTGTGGCTTGTCGTCCAGAATGTTCTGGTCTAGCTCCTGTGGCTTGTCCAGAATGTTCTGGTCTAGCTCCTGTTGTATCATCAACGTGTCTTGGAACTTGTATATGACTTCCAACAGGTCTTGAGCAGCCTCTACAATATCTGGCTGGAACATCTTCCCCTCCGGGTTCTCCCGGAACAGAAACTCCGCCTTCAACATTCAGTCTACTGGTAGAGGAGGGCTTCATATATCCCATAAGTGCAACATGGTATAAACTATAGATGCACCATCATCATTTCTTTGATCAAATATTATAACACAATACAAACAATAGACATTTTCAAAAGTTAGAAATAGATTATCAAATAAAAAGTGTGAACAGATTTTTGCTCTGTTTTACTTTTCGGCCCAGCTGTTTCCTAATCTTTGATCAAGACTGGAAATAATGCTTTAATATTGCTGTTTTTCAAAAATTTGAACGAGAGGACCACTATAAATAGCTTCTAAGAGTATCCAAATGGAAGCCAAGCACATGTGTATACAGACCAATGTTTATCTTGTCTACTAGTGGCTTGGCTCACATCAAAATTGGAGTCAATATTTTCTGATACAAACATTCAAATAAAGTGTAATTAATATGTAGAATTATTCCAGGATTGTAACGACAGTTATTTTGTTTGAGAGAGAAAGGATGGCCTGTATTTGTGGTGGCTTATGAGAGTCCTCCATCTGGAGATGGCCAAGATCTATTTTCTTAACAAAGACCCATCTTGAAGTAATTAAATGTTTTAAGAAATAATTGAGGTCGCAGATGGAAAGACTTGTGTAGGACTCCATTAGTCTAAAATATAATTACTTAGGCATTGATTAGAAATACCAATTAACAATATGTTTAAAGTACTAAGACTGGGTCCTGCATTCAATTAATATTTCACACATTTCCATTCAAAATTATTAGTTCAAAGTCTCACAAATTGATAAATGACTTTAAAAAAAATCAAGAATTTATTTTTGTCTAGGAATTAAATTCTTTTCTATAAACTTTATAAATCTTTTTTTTAAATTGATAGTCTAGGGAATACCAGATAGTTTTTGCATAGCAAACCACTAGATCAGCATTTGTCAACTGGTGTGCCGTGGGAGTTTGGGGGAATAGCATATAGAAGTGAGAACAAATTTGGAGAATAAAGATATATTTTTTTAATTATGGCTAGCTTTATTTTAAAAATAACAAAAGTATTAGAATTTTAGCTATTGAACATTGAAACACAAATTTTATATTAGATTTTTAAATGATAAATATTTTCCTTGAAAAAGACTTTTGGCATATCTTGACAGTTTTAGGCACCTTATTCAGTGGGTCATGAGTTGAGATATGTGGGAAATCACTTCTCTAGATACACCATTGAAAATTAAACAAATAGTTTCTAAATGAGTGTTGATGTAAGCTAAGTTAGCTAGTAAGTTGAGATTATGTAATCACGCAAAGTTGTACATTACCCCGTGAAACCTAAATATTTAATGCTTGAATATTCTACTAAAAATCTTATCTCGCCAAGAATTAATAACAACTACCAGAACCCATACTAGTAATTTATACACAAGTTAGTGTTAAGCTAATCAGGACAATGTTGAAAAAATAATAATAATAATCGACTCTAATAGTGACGTTACACTTGACCAGATATCAACAGTTTCATTTCTCAATGAAGTTATCACAGTCATCAGATCAGAAGCCTAACACACTGCACTGATCAAACAAAGGGATTAAATTACAAGCTTGATTCAAATAGTCGATAAAACTATTATTTTTAAATTCTAACAATATTGGCACTTTTAAATATGAAAATTTGCTGACCAAGTAGTCGACCGGGTCAGAAGGCCGCACCTTCGCCACTTCCATAAGTCCCTTGGTGAGGACGGGAAATATGTATCTCATGAGATAGTGTCGCAACGGGGTCCCTTGAACTGCCAATAGTTCTTCCTCTTCCTCCTTTAACGTGTTCATCAATGTTCCCTGAACAGTGCAGTTACAATAAATATACTTTATCTACACAAATACAGGGTATTTAATTAAGATCAAGGGTACAACATATAGATCCTTATAGTGAGGGATGTTAAACATATGACACAACCCCCTAAACCGACAACAATAACAACCTTGTCGTCTAGCATGTTGTAGCGTGAAGCGCAAACAAATAATAATAGATGGGATACATACGTCACCGAGGCCGCACTTGACAGAAACAAGATGCGGAAAGTAACACGACAACTCAGGGAGACCACCAGGAAAAAGACCGTACCAGCAGTCCACGGGGAATATAGAATGGGTTACGATAGCAGAGCCATAGCCATGGTATTTGGAAAAACAATTTAAACCTAGTGACGAAACACAGAAACCAGACTTTACCAGAGACGCGACTAGGAGTGGCAGGGACTATCTGTAAGGACCAACCGACACTCGCGCAGAGGTAATCACTCTAGAAGAGCTCACTAGTATTATAAAGGACTTACCTAGAAATAAATCGCCAAGACACGACTACCTGACTAACTAAATAATCAAACAAATGCAAGGGAGAGCTGTACTAAACAAATTACCAACTATCTGCTATTTCCCAGAGGACCCGAAGCTGGTTATAGTAATAACAAAACCATCCAAAACCTGGTAAGGACCAAATGTTCCCTCAAAACAGAGGGCCAATAAGTTTACTTATGACTCTGAGTAAAGTGTACGAAAGACTGATTCTCAAAAGACTAGAACTAATAAATGATAGGCTAGGTGTTATTCCAAACCTCCAGTTTGGATTTATAAACCACCACTCGACATTAAACATAGTACAAAACACAATTAATGAACATAACAGCTCTTGGTGATATTTAAAAGAGTTGTATTATTGGTTGTATCTGCACAAATCTATTTATCTCTGATTTTAAAAAGATAATAAACTAGACCCTTTTCAAATTAATCCATGCAGTATATAAAAAATTAACTCTCATTATTTTCAAATTTGGTCTCATTTTTGTATTTTTAATGTGCTGTTTTAATCACTTTCAAACCCTTTTCATTAAAAGTGATTTGGAACTCCGGTCATGACTTATTTCACTATCTCAGTACACTTACCCACTCCTCCATCTTGATCATGCGTTCCTCACGAGCCCTCTTCTTCATCTCCTCCTCTTTACTTTCCACCTCCTGTTTCTTCTGTTTCTTCCTCTCCTCTTCTTTCAACATGATTTCGTCAATTTCCTCGGTTGTAGGCCCTTTTTGTCAACATAACATAAACAATTAGGTAGAAGATATTTTGGTCGACCGAATGAACAATTAATATTAAACCCGTTTCCTTATTTTTTTTTAAACGTCTCATGTTAGGCCCCTGGTAATCCTTACATAATAATTGATTACACACGAAACACGCTTCATACTTTATACCTAGCGCTGCCACTGTGTATCCCTTGGACACAAATGGCATATTACTTGCTCCAAACGCTCATTTTTTTATTTTAATGTCTCTATGATCCTTCTTAAATATAAATTGTTTGGAAAACTAAGGTTTCTTTGTGGATAGCCTTTAAAGCCCAGAGAATGTTACAGTAATGATATAGTGCCAACCTTGTATGGTAGTGCTGGATGTTTGGAAGAAAGGCAGGTTACATAATTATTACAAATATGGCTGTGTTTACAGCAATACCAAGTAAACACCTTTATTGTGAAACCATTCTCTTAGCCATAAGGGAAAGGCGTCCAAAAGTATGCACCTAATACATTTTAAGTCATAAATACTATATTTTTTAAAAAAATCATTAAAACTCACACGGTTATAACTACTGCTCTGTTCTGCTTTATATTACAGCAAAATAATCTTATATTAACAGATAAAATAATGTTTGTATTGATATATGTAAATGTGTACTCTTATACGCTCTATAGTTGAAGAGTACGCATCATCTGTTTCAAAAGTACGCATGAGCAGTTATCCCGCACCAACGGTCCAATCTCATCATATCCCGAACATGCTTCGTGCCACCATTCAGAACAGTTGCCACACTGCACCAGTTTTCTTCAAACCATTCTCCACAGTTTCCACGAAAAGTTTCTTTGATGTAAATGGCTTTAAAAAATCAAGTTTTTTTTGCAGAATTTTCAATTTTTCTCTTATTTCTTTGATTTTTCCTCTCTTCTTTCTCTAATTTCTCCTGTTCTTCCGTAGCAGACGATTTTTAAATGGTGTTGCTGACAAAAATGCTGACTTTGTTTGTGCCCTGTGCCTTTTCTTTTCGTTTTGGCTTTTAGGAAGTGGATGGATTGACTCTATACCCTGCAATGGCCCTTGGTTGAGAGCAGATTTACTGTTATTTTCTATTTTCTTGATAATGGATATGTTCGGCAGATGGCACAGTATTTGAAGAATTTGCCAAGATGTCTTCAGTCCGTTCCACAATATTTGTAGATAGTTGCACAGTGCTATAAACTGGCTCTACAGCATTCTCAGCAAATTTATCAGTTTTATTTGCTTCAATTTGGTAGGTTACCTCTGCTGGAGCGAAGTCTTCATCTGAAAAAAGGTCCGGGTTGTTCGGAAAAATACCTGTTGATGAGAAAGCACGTTCAGATTTTTCTAATGTGGCAATTCTTGAGTAAGCTGAACGAAATAAAGCTCCTACTTGCATTTGTGTGACTGCTTGACCTGGATGTGTGTCAACTTCTTGTGCGTGGGCTACTTATCAAGAGGCTGAATCTTGTGAGTTGAGTGGGGTGGTAGTGAAAGCAGCGTAATGTTATTCTCCCTCCAAAAGATAACTGCAGGGCTTGATTATCTAGGATCAGTAACACAGGATCTTCTTTAGTGGGTTTTACGTGGAAAGTTAAATGTTTTAGCCAATCAATGAAAAGTTCAGAATTTATGTAACCTGTTTCTGAAATAAGAGGCAAGGTTGCGTATGGTTCATCTTTAAATAGTTCAGGATTCATTCGCTTGCTAGGAAAATCAAAGCCGGTGGAACGTAGAATCCACTCGCACTCAGACAAAAAAAAAACAGCAGTGACTAGTTGACCCCTTTCCCCCGAAGACACTTTGCAGACCGTCTTCTTTCCTTCGGTATAAATTACCGGTAGATTTATTAGAAACAGTCGATAATACAGACTCGTCCATGTTTTAAGATTCTATTTGGTGGAAATTTGTATTGTTCACAGCAGTTTTTTAAATTCCCCCAAAAATCTCAACCTGAACTTTATTAAATCCCATCGCACGCTCTAAACTGCACTGTTCTGGATTTCTAAGTGGGAGGCCTTGCCGTTTGCAGAATCCAACTACCCAATCTTTACCCGCTATCTTCTCGTTACAATTGAACCTGCTACTGACTCCTTTAAATTCTGCAAACTAGAAAGCAAACTTCATCATTTGTCTTCTTGTCAAGTCATAAATTCTGTAGTCCAGCTGCCGACAGTTTTCTGCCAGTTCGTTTCCTATAACTACATTGAAAGCGTTTGAAACCTTCCAAACGATGTAAGAACAGTGCCCTGAAACAAATCATGCCGGTTTAATGAGAAACAGGACATTTTAAAAGGTAATGTAACATTCGAGTTGAGGTGCTTTATATTGTTTCCTTATAATTTAAATAAGTTTGACATTTATTAAAGATAATGTAATTGAATAATAATGATTGTCATAGTATGCCTATTAACATCCAGAGGCCTTGCCGTTTGCAGAATCCAACTACCCAATCTTTACCCGCTATCTTCTCGTTACAATTGAACCTGCTACTGACTCCTTTAAATTCTGCAAACTAGAAAGCAAACTTCATCATTTGTCTTCTTGTCAAGTCATAAATTCTGTAGTCCAGCTGCCGACAGTTTTCTGCCAGTTCGTTTCCTATAACTACATTGAAAGCGTTTGAAACCTTCCAAACGATGTAAGAACAGTGCCCTGAAACAAATCATGCCGGTTTAATGAGAAACAGGACATTTTAAAAGGTAATGTAACATTCGAGTTGAGGTGCTTTATATTGTTTCCTTATAATTTAAATAAGTTTGACATTTATTAAAGATAATGTAATTGAATAATAATGATTGTCATAGTATGCCTATTAACATCCGACAGTGGTAAGATTTTTATTTTATTTTATTTTATTATGCACTAAACAAGTTCTGTCCTAACGTGTTTAGAGTAGGAATAATTTTCCTGATCACTGTGGAGTCACCTCTTTTGATATCTAATTTCAAACAAAAATTAGAAGCAAAAAAATAGAAAATATCCCCTCCAGAGCTATCATCTCCTCAATAGATATAGCTTAAGCCTTAAGTCGTTCATTTGCCCCTAGATTATTTGCAACTTGTCGTTGGCTATGACCTGCTGCAATCATTTTGTTTGCCTCGTTAAGATTTTCTAGAGTGAATATCAGCTTCCTTTCACTGGTTCGTTTGTATTTTCTCACGCTAAATGTTATTTATCTGAAAGAAAAAAAATAGTTACTAAGTTAAAAGAAAACGGAGAGAATGTAAATTTTCATGTACGGGTTTTAATTTTGTCGCGGACGGCAAGCGTACGGCTACTCAGCCGCGTACTCTTGCACTCTCCTGCAGCAATTTGAATTATGACCGCGAGATAGAAGCCCTTTTATTACAAAAATTTGATGTTCACATAATTTTGTTCCACATGAATTACATTATTATAAAATACAAAAACATTTAGGTCTACTATTTTTATTTATTTATGAGAGTTTTATAAAAAGTTACAGTTTATTGACAGGAAATTGATTCTTACCTCACACAGCCGTACAGAATTTAGTTGACTGAAGTTAAAAAAAGCTCAAACAAACTTGTCGACAGTCACAACAAATGTGTGCTAACCAAATCACTTCCCATGTTTGCCAATTGCTGAAATCTTAACCTTATCAAAATGTTTATTTCTTTATTTTCAAGTACAAATGTGTCCTGACACTCTTTAAATACATCACATATTGTTATTATTTATATTATAAACAACATTTAGTCATCGCAATTGAAATATATGTAAAAACTTGTAAATTGAAAATTCATAAATCAAATTTTCAATTATTTAAATTGAGGTGTCCAATCTCACTATTTTCCAAGTGTTTATCTTATTCTACAACTCAAGAGGTTTTTTCTCACAAAACAAATGCAAGTATTGAGTATAGCCTGACTGGCCACTTCACTACATTAATTTGAATATTTTCTTTTGGCCATTGCTACTTGTAAAGTATCTATATCGCGCTCAAGAGCCACAAAGGTAGGGGCAATGTAAAACCTTCCAGTGATGAAGTCCTCACGCCCCTTTCGCAAGTAACAACCCTCTAATGGAACATATTTATTAGCAACATCTCCAACTAGACAGGGGAACATTGTTTTGGTTTATTTGATCTTTAATTAGCCTGACATTTTTAATATCTATGTACTAATTATTCTAATTTGTTAGGGATGAGAAAGATTGTATTTATAAGAAGTGTACCTGCATTTTCATGGGTGGAAAGTGGAAAACTATTTTATTTTAAATACCTCTCAGTGCAACCGAAAGGGATCGAACCTCAATATTCCCGTCATTCGTAAACCTGTCTATTGCGAGAGCTATGCCTTAGACCATGTGGCCACCGAAGTGAGTATTTTACAGTTAAGGAGCAACATGTATTCTTGAATATACTCAAAATATTATAATATATAGTTAATATATTCCTATTGATGTTTGTGAAAATTGTTTAGTTCTCTTAGCCTCAAAGGTGTAAATCTTGGTTTCAGTATAGCTTAGGGCCATTGTGTAGTTACAATAAGGATAAACAATTGTTACATGATATGTAAGTAGTTATTTTTAAAATGTAAATATTAGGGTATTTTCCGTGTGCCCTTTAATTCCCGTCCAGTGTATTTGCAAAGATGCTATAATATTCTAGAATGTGTTTCCCTGCTCAGGCGGGATCTATAGTATTTAGCACCGCGTCTTACTACCCGTTCGGGTTATACGCTTTAAGTACTAATTACTCTAATGGATTAGAAATTGGGAAGGTCGAATTAGAGGAAGTGAACCCGCATTTGCGTGGAGGGAGAGTGGAAAACCATTTAGGAAAAACCGCCCCCAGTTCACCCGACCAAGATTCGAACCTCGATCTCCCCGTCCTCAGCAGTCGAGCTCAACACGACAAGCGCGTTAGCCAACTACGCCACCGAGGCGGGTAGGATCTATAGTAGAATGTCCTATATCTGAGGGTGTATCTCTAAAACATTTACTATTTTAGTTCACTGACATAACAACAATTTGAAGAAATATAGTTTAGATTTTGGCTCATAAAACTTTAAATAATGTTTAAACGGGAACATTATTTTCTCTTGGTTATCAAAGGCCCTAATCATACAACTATACATCATTATTCATTATTATGCAAGGTATAAAATAAAGTTGGGACTTCCAAGATCATAAATTCTAAACAACATCCCATTTTGGAAGTTTCCAACAATAACCTCTGACCATCTCTACTAATAAGTTGTGTGGGTTGGTCAGAGGTCATAACAATTAGGGGAACCCATGGAACAATAATTGGCTAGGCTTACTATGTACCTGAACTAGTAGCAACTAATAAAGTAACTCTTGTATTGCCTACGTCACAAGAGAACTTGTTAGCCAAGAAGGCCTTTCATCAAAATACTAACCATAATTTCTGGGTCTACCAATCTGGTCAATGATGGTTTGAGTTGTGTCCTCTAACAAAGGACTCTTCTCATCGCTTGGAGAGAATCTCATAGGGTGGATCTCGAGCTCATCAAAATAGTTCAGTACAGTTGTCTCATCGGTATTATTCCTCCTGCACACAATACAGTAACAAGTCAACTTTACAAACGGGCCTTAAGATGTCAAATATTACACTGTTCAATAAGTTATTTGAACAGTTATATCGAGGTAGTCTTTGAGTTTATCTTGCCTCATTCATTTATACCCTTGTTTACATAAAAGTTATCATAATTAGAGAAGAAGGTAAGATTACAAATATTAATTCAGAGACAATGTTTCAATATGAATATAAGAACCAGCACATATAAATAATAAAGTCTTAAATAAAACATGAGCTAGAAGATTGAGAAAAGCTAATTTATCATAATCTATTGAAAAAGTTCTTATTCATCATGATGAACAGTTTCCAGTCACCAGCTGGGTTTGTTTGGAGTGCAAACCTCTCCCCCTCCACCTTCCCTCCAACCAGCTCTCCCCCTCCACCTTTCCTCCAACCAGCTCTCCCCCTCCTCCTTCCCTCCAACCAGCTCTCCCCCTCCACCTTGGCCCAGTCCTCTCCTCTCTCCTCCTTTCAGCCATCTTTCCCTTGGTCTTCATCTCGGCCTCCTACCCCCACCTCTATATCAGTGAAAAATAGCAAAATGAAATAACTTTTGAAAAAGTGATTTTTTGTGTTTTTGGAGGGTATTATATGAATTAAGAAGTACTATGGTGGAGTTATGTGAACCCCCACACCTAGATTAAAATGGCGGCAAGTGATGTCATTACATCCAGATCTTCACGTGAGGAGGACGAATGGATTGGAAGAAAGCCAAGATCTCCCTCGGGTGAGGAGTATGAAGACGAGACACAGACTGAGGCTCCCTACGGAGGATTCTTGGAGGCAATTGAGGAAATATTTATTGAGGGGCAGAAAATCACAGAAAACAAGCCTCAGCAGCTTAACTGAGAGTAGATGGAATACGCCATGCAAGTGTCAAAGATTGGAGGAAGGCTGGAAAGGACAGTAGAGGAATGCATCAAGCTGAGAAAGGAAAATGAAAACCTAAGAAACTAAGGAGATCAATCAGGTAATATCCTACGAGGGGGTTGTGGCAAGAGGAAAATTCGCAGGAGCAGTGGTTGCTAGAAGAAGGATGAATCAAGCAAGGTAGCAAAAGGAAAGTGTAATTTTTATATCATTGAAGTACAAGAATGGAATACAAGAATCATTACCTTAGACCAGATAGTAGAGGAGCTTACTCTAAGAGCTGATTGGCTCCCTAAGACTCGGAGTGATAAACTAGACATATAGTCCATTAACTTATGTGGGGAGGGTGGAGCATCTACCAAAATTGACGTTACCCTACTTACCTTGAGGTATTAGAGCCGATTAATTGTTTGAGAATGTTGGAAAATGCAACAATAATTGACCACAATTTGATAGTCTTCGAACTGACCACAATGGGAAGCAATAATCAGATGGATACGCGCACATGACGGAAATATTACTTGCGTCGTGCGGACTGTGATAAGTTGAGGGAGGTAGTAGAGATGCCAACGATAGTGGAGATAGGTGCTAATATAATTCAAAAAGCAAAGGATCTGACTTGGGCTATGCAGGAAGCCATGAGGAAGTTCATACCTATTCAGATGGGATACAAGAAGGTAGGGAATAGACCCTGGAATGACTGACTGCTGATACTACGGGGGTAAACTAGGAAGGCAAGACGAAAATACCAAAGGTGTGATGATCCTGTAGGTATAAATTTATTGTTGACCACCTATAGTAACAAGAAAGTTGAATACGAAACGAATATAGAAGTGGTAAAAATAAATATCTGGGAGGAATTTGTCAAGGTGGAATTAGTAGCAAACCCATGGGGAATCGAGTACAAAATAGCGTTGGGTAAAATAAGAGCATCATCATCCCTCTCAACGTTAAAAATATCAAACGGAACTACGATGACCTTCTGGCAGGACACCGCTAAGCTCTTGATGGAAGCCCTAATCCCTGATGACTAACTGGAGGGTGAAACTTTGCAACAGCTAAAACTGAGAAGACTGCTGGATGAAGAACATGAATAAAATATGGATGCTTAATCTGTGACGATGGAAGAGACGAGTAGGCTCATAAACTCCTAAAGGAAAAAGAAAGTGCCAGGTTCAGAAGGAAGTGCTACAGCAGACAGAAGAGGGAATATCTCCCTTTTTAGCATCACTCATAAGCTAATGCCTTGCTCAAGGTAGTATCCCTAATATCTGTAAACAGAGCGAGGTAATAGCGCTAAGGGGGAGGACAAGGACACGCAACTCCCAAAGTCATACCAGCTGATCTGTCTGCTAATACGGGCGGGAAATTTCAAGAGAAGGTTCTGTGTGAGAGAATATTAAGACATAACGAGCGGGTAGTAATGCACGAGCAGGAGTATGGTTTTTGGAGAGGCAGGTCTACAAAGGATGTGATCGCAAGGGCTATAAGCCTGGTTGATCTTGCGGGGGATAAATACGTCATGGGAATCTTTGTGGATATCTTGGGGGCTTTCAATAATATATGGTAGCCTTCGTTATTTTCTAAATTCAGGGAGTTAAGGTTTCCTAAGAACTTATATAGGAGTCTGAGGGACTATTTCACAAACAGATACGCCACCCTGATATGCCCAGGAGGGAAAGTGGAAAAGATTCTTACAAAGGGATGTCCCCAGGGATCGGAATGTGGATCGGTCTTCTAGGACATAGGTATGGAGCCAAGTCTGAGTTTAAATCTCTCTCCGAGACGACGGGTGCTGTCACCTTTGCTGACGATTTTTTAATTATAGTGTGTGGAACTCAAGACGTAATATCGAAGAGAAATGCTACCGAGTGCTTGAAAGCTTGAGTACCTGGTGCAGTAGTGTCAAGTTGAAGATGGCGCCGGCGAAGACAACATACATAGTATTTAAGGGGATTTTAAAAAGAGATCCGATCATAAAAGTAGAAGGACCTAAAATCAGGATAAGTTGATCCAATAGGTACCAGAGGGTTATGCTTGATGAGAAATGTAATTTCGCAAAGCATGTGGAGATGGTGTGTGCTAAGGCAATGAGGGCTATGAACTGGATTATAATCATAGGGCAAAATCACCTTCAACTACCTATGACCCTCATAAACACAAATCATCAGACTATTATACTTTCCATAGTGGGATATGTTGCCAGCACATGGGCATTTAGACAAAAAGGAAGGGAATTGTGAACTTCTTGAGAAGTATTCAGAGAACAAGATTACTGGAATTAACTGGGGCATATAGAACAACGTCCAGAAGACTCGTTATGCATGGCTCTCAGGATATGCCCACTGGACCTGCTAATGAGGAAGATAAGGGACCTATATTGGCTTAAGAAGGATGATGTTGTTAAGGCAGAGCAACTGATGAAAAGAGGGACGGCCACGGTGGATGGAATCGCTTTGACGTTACAAGAGAAGTGGTAGGAAGAATGAGACGAAATCCGTTCTGGTAGAAGAGAGGACCAATTTTTCCTGAATATTTTGAAAGGTTGTAAATAAAACATCTTGTCCCTTTAAAAGGCCTACTGCACTACATTACCGGAAACGGACCATACAGGGCTATGTTATATGAGTTGGGCCTGGTAGATACCAAGGACTGTGAATGCGGGAACGAAGATACACCTGAGAACGTGGTGCTATATTTTGGATTGACAATAAATATAAGAAAACCATATATAAAAGAAATTAAAGGACGACAGGTGTGGGACGTGTTAAGGGACTCGGATGGATGGGGATACCAGATTCTATGACGAACTTGATGTCGAAAATGAAGAGGGTGGTGTATATGGAAAATAATGTAAGAAGAAAAGAACAAGAAATGGAAGTAGATGGACAAAAAGAGGGTAGTGAAACAGAGACCAGCTACTTGAGTGTAGGTGAAATATCAGAGGAGGGAAATACGCTCTTAAATTGGGTGAAGTAGAAAATAAATTAGAATTGGCTCCATGAAAAAGAAGAAGATATAAGATTGGGACCAACTGCAGAAAAAGGCAAGCGGTGATGCTTGATGTGTAAAGGTTGGAAGACACTTCAAGCCGAGATGTGGGTGGTAAAAATCAAGACCAGAATACAGAGATAAAAGGAAATTTCCCTGGACAAGAGGCTCAGCGTGTTTGTTAACAAACAAGTAACTTAGAGAAAAAAATAGACTAAGGTGAATAAAACAAAATAATAATGCTCAAAAATATGTTATACAATATTTCACCGCATCAATCCATGAATTATGCCAGGAGATGAATACAATACATTTGATATAGGTACTAGCTCCATATCGTCTGATAATCTTCTCCACAAGGTGTAAATCAGGGTATAATTTTCTCAGCTCCTGAGTATGGATATAACCTTCAAATCTTCAAGCAAGAACGTTTTAGGATCTGTCTCAACGAACTTACAGACAATGAACAATTCCCCTTTCCAGTTTGCTGTACACCATTTAGTGAATACGTACTAATACCTACATATAAGCCTAAATGGTGTAGGATCAGTCTTTTTTACTTTCTCTCAATCTTACAGGTAGAGAAATTAAAGTGATCGTAAAAAAAATCGAACTCGAGATTTTGATGAATGCCAACGTTTCATGACCCCCCCGAATACAAAAGTTGTTTTTGAATTTCCGTCTGTCTGTCTGCCTGTAACTCGGACTAGAGTCTAAACTATTTACCAATCAGGCTAAAACTTGGTATCTGGGGTTTTCATAGGGTTGCCCCAAGGGTTTTTTGGTATTGGTTATCCAACTCTAAAATTAAGGGTAGTTTACTTAAGAGCAAAAAGAGAAAAATTATATTTTCTAAAAATCGGCTCTTACGACTTTGATTAAATTACATTTCAAAACATTTTTAAATATTCCAAATAAAACGGCTACTTTCAATATTTTGGCAAAATGACTTTAAGGGTACAAGTCTGGTGTATAAATTCTTATTTTATATCATATCTCCTTAACTCTTTGAGGTAAGAAATTACATTGCAAATATGTAGGCCTATTTATAATACAAAACTTTTATTGGAAACAGATTTTTTATAAAACCAAAAAACTTTCAAGCTATACGCAATTATATACACTTTTCGAACACTAAAGGTAAATAATTACGACTGTAAAAAAAATCTAACCAGAAATGTTGATGGATGTCAACGTGTGTCTGTTTAACCCTAAAATTAAGAGTACTTCAATAAAAAGTGAAAAGAGAAAAAAAAATGATATTCTCAAAATGGGCTCTAACGATTTTGTTTAAAATTCTTATCTAGACGTCGATTAAGATTATAAACAAAATTGATATTTTCATTTTCCCATGAAAATTACTTTTAGGTCACTTTACAGTAGCATAAATTTACATTTCTCCACATATACATACACATCTACACATCTATTTGATATAACAAATAGCTTGTAGTACTATTAAAAATAGAAAAAAAACTTTTATACAAAATATACTTTTATTAAACCAATAGTTCCTGAGATATAGGCAATATAGTAATACAATTCTGTGAGCTTTACTTGAAGGAATACTTCAACAATGATCTAGCTCTATCATTTTAGATTCAATATTTACCTATTTTATTGATCAAAATTTATAAATGAGGAATTTAATAGCAATGCAATAACCATTAGATGTACAACCTCTAATGGTGGTCTAGGTGTTAGACTTATGTACTATGGGTCCGGGGTTCAATCCTCGGTCCTGGCACATATTTATCTGATTACCAAACCCTTCCTTCACCTCTGACAAGACGTGTATTAATGACAACTTGTGAATGTGGGAAATTCCAGGCCTCCACCGTGGTTCGGATACCACGTTAAACTGTAGGTCCTCCATTTCATCTCACAATCACCCTATTATTACACATTGGCATAAGTGCGTACATCCCGAATGGGTCGTAAAATGTGGTGATAATAATAATAATAATAATAATAATAATTAGGGGGTGGATTTTGCCCTAAATGCCTTTTTTATTCCTATGCTTTGAAAAGTAGGCTTTTGAGGTATAAGTTTATTTTCGATGATTGCGGAGATAATATAAGTTTTATAGTGCCTATAAATGCCTATATCGCTGTTTAGTGCCTATTCTACAAATGGGAGCCTTAAGGTGCCTTTTTCTATCTCTCTCTTCCTCCCACCCTCTTATTTTCTCTCTAAATACTTGCGTACCCCTCCCCCTGCTATGATTGGTTCAGACCTGTCAGTCCGACAACAAAGAGTTTCTTCTAGCGCACAACAATGTCAGTTCACTCTGTGGTTGTGTATATTACGCTGTTGTTAGATGTGAGCATCTGTTCATTAATATTTCTTTGTATTGGACTCAGTGTAAATGATTGAACCAGTAGAAAATGCCTAAAGAGAAATCGTGTAAAAGTGTATTATTCAAACAGTGGATTGGTGGTGATAGGAATTTCACAACGGATGGCAAAATAACTTTTTGTCAGCCATGTTTAAAGGAGGTAAGTTATCTTTTAAAAGGGGAAATGAAATTATTAATTTTGAAAGTCAAGGGTTTATTAAATATATTGTCTACTGTTTAAAAGTAAATCACGATTATTTGCATTGTTCAAACTAGTTTTCATATCTTATTGAAGGATTTCAACGACAAAGTGGACATATTTACCAAAGAATTACATTACGATCGAAAAAAAAAACCCATCTTAGTTCTCTTGTTATGAAGATGAACATAACATGAAGATACCAGACGAATCAACTCTGAGGAAACACTGCTTGCATTCAACCTATTTATCCGTGAGTTTTTACAATAGCAGTTTTTTCTTTCTGATGTAACATTACGTGGTATAATGTTACAACTGGACCCCGCCCAATACTAACGTAAATAGATGTATCGCATCAAAGCATACTACCCGCTCCCATTAAGTTCAACTCCATTAGGATCCCTACAATAGTATGTTTCTCTGTTGTAGTTCTTGTAGGCTAAGAAGACATAATAAATACGAGGCGGCACAATATATTTCATTACTCGATCCAATTCTAAGTATTAATTTTTTCATGTACTTACAATACTAATCTGATCACAATAGAATCCTGCAAGGCTGGCCGGCACCTGGAATCTTATACTGGCGAGTGGGTCAAGGGAGATCCAGTGGGTCAACAAGCGTCCCGGCACTCCGACTGTACTAGCGTGAAATGAGCCAAGAACTATCAACTTCAACTAGACGAAAATTATGTTTCCGACCTCTGACGGATGCTAGAGGAACCTCCTTCAAAACATCGGGTGATTGGAGATATT